>APFE031019345.1:0-11459 GCA_000404065.3 Pinus taeda
TCCCAAAGTAAGGGGAAGATCATCACCACATCCATGACTCCCACGAAGGGTTCCTCCATGCAGCAGTAGTAGCAAAGGAATACGGTCATGTAAGAACATAGGAGCAACTTCTCCTCACCCACAGGGGTACCACACAAGCTTCAGGTGATCAACAAAGTCTGCTTGCATCTACAGAAAGAATGCCTTACAAAAGCCAACCAGAAGCTCCGGCCACACCGACATGGTCCTTACACCATTACCAAGGCTTTGGGAAATAATTTTCTAGAGCACAAAATTCCTCCATTCCTTCGCTTGCATTGAGTGTTCAATGTGGACTGTCGCTGACCATGCTTCCCACCATTATTGGACACATCAGAGATTCCATAATAGCTCACTAGAGACCCAACTTAGCAAAAGCTTCCTCATCTCACGGGGAATCTCAATGCAATGGGGACCATTGCTTCCTGGGGGGGAGGAATGATCCAGGTGGATGTTGGTGGCCACCCACCTATCCCATTTGGACCCCCACAACTATCTCTTTCATTTTCTTTAGTTTCCTACATTGTAGCACAGTTTACTATTTTTAGTAGTTTTTTGAGTCCTGAAGTTCCAAAGCTATTTTGAGGCCCTAAATGACATTTTTTGGAAACTGTGGGGGCAACATGGGTCCATGGACCGATGTTACCCTTCGCAAAGTGGTAGTGCTAGGATAGATGTTTCTAACGAGCTATTGTATGCGTCAAATGGAGATCATATGCCAAAATTACGACCCTGGGAAATTGTTGTACCAATTTACCCAAATGGGGCTCACAATTTGGCGTTTCATATTCTAGGGTTAGGTTTTGGGATGTTAAGGGTTTTCCATTATTTCTCAACAATAAATAGGCCTTCGAGCTTCATTGTAACACAATGCAGAGGCATGTAGCCACCACATCTCTTCTCAGAGATAAGCTACCATTGTTCTAGCTATTTATTTCCATTTTCTGTTTGTAAGCATATTTCAGTATTTTACAGTATTGAACATGACACTTTCACCTCATCACCGTGACTATGTTGGTTGGATCATTTAGCTTGATGGTTATCACACCATTGGTCTACCATACCATCCATTTACTTTGTTTGGGGTCAATGCTACCAATTAAACTTAGTGTCACCGATATGTTCAAGAGATGTCATTCATTTTAAACTTCACCCTTTACAATATTGTAAACCTTCATTTTCATGACCACCATTCCTGAACCTTGTGTCATAAGTAGATTTTCATCTCAAAAAATCATTTACCTCGTTTCGTGTCATAGATGTGGGATACATCAAGGCCCTCCTATGATGAGTTTCTTCTTGTTGACATCAACACATCATCCAAAAAGTTGACTTAGAAACACCCCTTTAGTGCCTTGAAGCTTGCATACATCACTGGCAGGTTTCTCACTTCCGGCAATAGGTTGACATCAATGGCCTTCGACTGAAAGACTTTGTATGGTGTTCGACATCAAACCATTTATTCACACCATGGGAAATGTATTGTAGTACCTTAAGGGTCATCATCATTATCGGTGATTCCTCTCGCGTCTGTTAACGAATAACATTGTTAGCTGGTAATCAGATGATGTATTTCCATGTTCGACTTCAAAACATCTATTCACATGGTTAGAATTGTACATTAAGTGAACATTGAATGAGATTGAAGACCTCAAATCTAGTTTCATCCATCCGGGCTACAATATATTTAGGAGTACTAAATCAAATGTACAATGGCCTTAAATTCATGGTCAACCATTCATGGGTCTATATTTGTAGATGACTATATTTGTACATGTAATGAAAGTTTATAAGTTGAGCATGGGTATGCCTCCCTTAGCTAGTTCATGAAAAAAATCAAATTATCATGATATATGTATTGTAATTGATATAGGTCACCTTCTCTTCAAATCCTCCTCTCCTCATGATAAATCATTTCACCCGACATATATATTTTTGAATTCATGATTTAGGGGGCAATTGTTACAGATCCATTTGGGCACATCAACCCCAAATTAAAGATCAATATTGTTAGGGCCCATCTACCCTTAGTGCAGTTGTTACATGCTCTAAAGAAGTTAGTCGTCAGAATGCCTCACTCCCAAATAACTTCCATCACTAAAAACATCCAAAAGCTAGCTCTAAGAAGATCAACGCAGGTAGGCCTTCATTAAGGTGCGTTGCAATGCAAACAATACACTTATAAGGTGCTATGTAGTGCACTTGGTCCCTCTTTGGCCTACACTAGGTGAATTTGAACAAATTTCCGTGAGGGTTTGAAGATTCCTTATCCATTAGAACCCTCTAGAAGTTTCTCAATGCCACCTACTCCTTTGAGTATGCATTTGGATGAGAAAGGGAATTAGGAAACATCAATTCCCTATCCCTTCTTCCATGAAACTGATTTATAAATTTATAAAGGAATTCATTATCTCCATTGATGGCATAACCTCCTTCACTCACCTATAAATGGATCACTCATCTAAGGGATCAGGGGATGAAAAATATTGAGTTGTAAGGAGATGTTGGTGATATGAGATAAGAATTTAGTGCAAGTATTGTTATAGTGTTGGAGTGTCTTGCTTGTCATGAGGTTGAAGAGGAATTGAATTAGAAGAGTGTTGTTGTATCAACCTCATATGGGTTGTAATCTTTCCTCTTATCAATAAATTTTTCAAGGCTTTTTCCTTATGCTTGTGTTACATGTTAACGCTTTCATATGTATATCATGTTCTTGGTTCCATGTTATTTATAAGTAATGGATCATTATCATTTTTCCTCGATGGGTCTTTGTTTGTGTAGTTGTGCAGGTACTTTCCAACTAATTTAAGTACGAGAAGGAGCAGCAAGATCGGTCAAGGGAGATAGGTAGCTAGCGAAAACTACAAGTAGGTTTCTCTCCTGTGTTGTTTTATCTATTGATTATAGAAAAATATTGAGATTACTTTGTCTGTTGTTTCTAGACAAGCTACTAGATCTAGAGGGTTAGATGTTTGTCCAAGAACACTAATTATTCCTGAAACAATGTGGATCCAGCCAAGATCCAAGTCGTTCAGGATTGGCCATCTCTAACCACTCTGACAGAGCTCCGCAACTTTCTAGGTGTTGCCAACTTCTACCGCAGGTCGTGTTGGGATTTTCTAATATCACTTGATCCTTGAGTCAGGTCACCAAGGGAGGAGAGAAAGCAAAATTCTTTTCGTTTGAATATCAACAGAAGGCTTTCATAAAGTTGAAACACCACCTCTACTTGCAACCAGTGCTTGCATTACCAGACTTGCAACAACCATTTGAGGTCGAGACATATGCCTGTGACTATGCTATTGGGGTAGTACTTACTCAACACAGGGATCCAGTGGCATATCATAGTGAGACACTTTCAGACATAGTCCAGAAGTATCCCACTTGTGACAAAGAGATGTGTTCCATTGTGCAGGCTTGCTGACAATGGAAGCATTACATTTTGGGGAAGGAAATGGTCATCCACATAGACCAACAACCCCTGCTTCTTATGGACCTATGGGAAATTTCAAAATGATCACCATCAGAAGTGGGCCACATGCCTACAATAGTTCCATTTGCATATCAAGTATACGAAGGGTAGCACCAATAATGTTACAGATTGCCTTAGTTGACCACCAATCATGGCGTTAACCACTGTGCTCAACTCTTGTCGGCATGAGACTTCTGATTGGTCATTTCTCTACAAAAGTGACCCAGAATTTGGCCACACATACCAGACACTCTTGGAGATTCAGCATGTTCCATATTTTCACCTGCAGGATGCCCTGTTATTCCACCTGGGTCACCTTTGTGTTCCTTTAAGCAAGCATGCCAAGATGATTTGGGAAGCACACTATAGTCAGGCTGCAGGGAATTTCATGGTCGAGAAAATGGTGGGAGTACTGCAGAAGTATTTCTATTGGCTGAATCTTTGACAGGATTCCAGGAAATACATTAGATCATGCACTGCCTACCTCACTACCTACCCCTACTCGAACTTGGGAATCCATATCCATGGATTACATATCAGGCCTTCCTTCTACCAAGCATGGAAACGACTGCGTTTTTGTGGTTGCCAATAGGTTCTCGAAGATGGCCATTATGGTGGCCTCCAAGACGAATATCACAACAGAACCCACTGCTAAACTCTTCTTTGAATGAGTGTGGGTACACTTTGAGATCCTAAAATATATCATCTCATATCAGGGTAGCAGGTTCCTCAGTACATTTTGGTCCAACCTCTGGTCAATTCTGGACACCAAGCTCACTAAGTCCATTGCCTTCCATCCTCAAACTAATGGCTAGACAGAGGTTGTGAACATGATGATCATACACATTCTATGCATGTAGAACTCAAAGAATCCATACACATGGGATGAGAGCCTCACTTATGCTCAGCATAGCTACAACCAAGCTCTCCATAGCTCAATTGGCTAGACCTCTTTTCAAATGGGCTTGTGATTCCAACCACTATGTCCCCATTGATGTGGCCATGCCATTTGCATCTACTCATGGAGATTCGACTCATGTCTAGTTCGAAACATATGAGGAAAGTAACTTCATTGAGCACATCCAACATATTCGAGCGAGTCCATGACATTATGGAGAAATCAAATGCCAAGTACAAGAAGTGACATGATAACCATCGGGTGCCACACAAGCTTCAGGTGGGCAACAAAGTTTGGTTTCATTTGCGAAAAGAAAACCTTACCAAAGCCTATCGAAAACTCAAACCACTCTGATATGGGTGATACACCATTACCAAAGCTATGGGATACAATGAATTTGAGCTCAGCATCCCCCATTCCTTAGCTTGCACCCAGTGTTCAATGTGGACCACCTTCAGCGATACTTTCCGCCATTACTAAACACATCTGCCATGCAAAACAACTCACACCCACAGAGTTAAATCTAGATTGCATAGAACAAGTTGCAAATGATTGGATCATGGACACATAGATCAAGCACACTCGCCAGTAGAATATTCAACTGTATCGAATTGTCAAAGTAGGCCAACTCCTTCACCAAGACAAGTGGCTCACCAGGGACCAAGTCCAACACAAGTTTCCTCATCTCATGGAGGAGCTCAATGCAATGGGGATCATTGATTCCTAAGGGGGGATGAATGATCGAGGTGGATATTTGTGGCCACCTACCAAGTCCACTTGGACCGCACCATTGTTTCTTTCAGCTTTTTAGTTTCCTTAATCGTAGCACAATTTACTACGTTTAGTAGTTTTTCAAGTCATGAACTTCTAGAGCCATTTTGAGGCCCTAAATGACATTTTTTTTGGGAAAACTAGGAGCAACATGGATCCATGGACTAATTTTTCTCTTCCCAAATTTTTATTTCTCAAATAGATCTTTCTAACAAGATATTGTGCATGTCAAATAGAGATTGTATGCCAAAGTTTTGACCCCACGAAGTTGATCTACCAATTGACCCAAACAAGGCCCACAGTGTGGCGTTTCATCTTCTAGGCTTAGGTTTTTGGATGTTTAGGGTTTCTAGTATTTCTCAACAATAAGTATGCCTTCAAGCCTCCCTTTAACATAGTTCAGAGCTAGGTAACTGCCACATCTCTTCTTAGAGATAAGCTACCATCACCCTAGTTTATTTCCATTTCTATTTGTAAGCATATTTCAGTATTTTACAGTAGTGAAATGAAGTATTATTTCTATTGCACCTCTATATATATGGTTATAACTGTAATTTGTTGCGTTCCTCTTTAAATACAGATCACCAGGAAACTTCGCCTTCACCATCATATGTGTATGTAGACAAGAGATCAAAAAATTCCCTCGCGATGTGGACATGTTTGACATGTGAAGAACATTGCAGAGGGTTGAGTGTGCAAGACTCCATGATAGATGTGCAAAGGTACAAAATAGGATAAGAGGACACAACTTTTAATTTGGCCCTCCTTCCAGCACTAGAAATGTTGACGGTGCTAGACCCACCAACATGTCAGGGGATCTCGTTGATATGAAGTCCCAATTTGACCTCAGACATTTTGGCTTAAGAGTCTTAGCAATGGGTCATACGGTAATTCCTTGACCTCAGTTTCACACAGAGGTAAGTAAGATGTCACTATTGGTAGCAACAGTGTGACACATGTATTAAGTCAAGGAAGGTACATGAGAGGTTCTAACATGGAGAGTGAGGTGAGTGTGCACCTTGGAAACCTATCATAACATAGAGTTAAGAAGGGAACACATGATGAAATATGCATCACAACATGGAAGGAACATTAGCTAGCAATCCAAAGTGATGGTTAAACCAACAACACATTTCAGAAATATGCATACATACGTATATAGAAATAGCTACACATGAATGTGTAAGAAAATAGATACATATATCATTTAGAGTACTCAAGATAGTTGGAATACAATACAACATATGCATGAAACATGTGTTGGCACTATGGCACTGATTTAGAGCTATGGCATAGGTGTTGTCCTTGATGGCAACTCTCTTTGGTAACAGATCTCAGTTCAGGCCTTCAGAATGAAGGAAAAGACATATACGCAGGTTCAGCTAGACGAAGTCGCGTATACACGTAGGTTAGACGTTACAAAAGCATGTATATGCTGGAGAACTTACCTTTGGTCTGTGGTAGTTAGTCCTTGGTATTTGAACCTATGGTTTTGGACCATGGTACCTCGTCAGAAGTGTTGATCCCAAGAATTGGGTCCGTGTTATTGGTTTATTATGGTTTTGGACCGTGGTATTGTGGAAGGCCTCAGACTATAAAAGAGGAAGGAGATCATGTGGCGAAGGATCATATGAATGATCATTGAATATTTGATAAAGTGCTAGATCTAGAATACTGGTAATTGAGTTATGGTGCAGATCTGGATCAGAATGAAGGAGGAACCTCAACGCAAAGAGAAGGATAAGTTCTATTGATGGGTCATAATCTTTAAGCTTGAATGAAAGTATCTTTGTATGATTTTGGTCTATTATAGGTGGTGCTTTCTTGATCTATAACACTGATAATTTGGGTTAATTAGTGTTTGAATATCTCAAAGAGCGAATTATCCTTTATAGATCTATACGCAGGTTCAGTGAAGTGAAGGAGCGTATACACGCTGGTTCAGTGAATGAAAACAACGTATACGCAGGTTGTTCCAAACACAGAGGCGTATGCACGCATGTTGCAGGTTATTGAAATAGCGTATATATTTTGAGTTGTCATCTAGCTGCTTCTGTTTATTGCTCCTGTGTTCTGGGTTCAGATTTTGGTGTGTGGTTTCTGGTACTGTGTTTTGGGTACAGTTGTCAGAGAAGTATCTACTTGATTCAGATCTAATTGGTGAAAAGGAGATTATTGATTGATGTTCATGGATCCAATATGAAAATTTATGAAACACGGTCCCTGGAAGAAAGAGAAGGTTGTTGCCTTCTGTAGGCCAACAACTACATACTAGTATCTTGGCTAGTGCAAGAGCTAAAGGGGGCTGTAGCTCCCTTCTAGGAGAAGCTGGAGAATGAGAGAGGGTACTGGTAAAGGACTGTACCAATACATTGTAAAAGAAGTTTCTAATTTAAAATAAGATAGAGATGAATTGCAGTAGGTAGTTTTCACCCACATTGGGTTTCCACCTTATATCTTGTGTTCTTGTGTGTGAT
The DNA here is from genome assembly GCA_000404065.3 of Pinus taeda. Classification (NCBI taxonomy): domain Eukaryota; kingdom Viridiplantae; phylum Streptophyta; class Pinopsida; order Pinales; family Pinaceae; genus Pinus; species Pinus taeda. The sequence goes on from APFE031019345.1 coordinate 7,637, forward strand.
TGTCTTTCTGCTATGTTTTATTGTTTCTGGTTATTGGTTATTTGATTCTGAAACACATATTAACAATCAACATCAGAGAGATAAAGTAAATTAAAAGTTTGCTTTGTATACACGGGTTTCCTTCTGCATATTTGTGTATATACATAGGTTTAATTAACTGAAGTTGCGTATATCATTTGATTTTTCCAAAGGAATATTTGACTTGATAATACTAATTCATCCCCCCTCTCAGTATTATTTTCAACAATTGGTATCAGAGCAGGTCCTTCAGAAGAAGCTTGATCGCTTGAAGGAAGATCTTTCATCATGAGCAACTATGAAAGTGAAGCATCAATCAGGCCACTGATTTTTGATGGGACAAACTTCATATATTGGAAGGTAAGAGTTACTGCCTATCTTCAATCTCTTGGTACAAAAGTCTAGGATATCATAGATATGGGGTATACTTTTCCATCAGAAACTCCTACAGATTTGGATGAGAAGAAGAAATATGAAACAAATGCAAAGGCAGTCAATACTCTATTAGGATGTCTATCTTAATCAGAATTTGTCAAGGTTATGTAGTATAAATCTGCAAAAGAAATATGGGACAAGACTGTACTGAGCTATGAAGGAGATGATTAGGTAAAATGAGCAAAACTCCAAACCCTCAGAATTCAATATGAAAATCTCAGAATGCATAATGATGAAAGTGTGGCTAACTATTTCCTTCGTGTTGATGAGATTGTTAATTGTATGAAAAACTTAGGTGAAGAAATAAAAGAGGTTGTTGTGGTTGAAAAAGTTCTAAGATCTTTGTCCCCTAAGTTTGAATCTAAATTTTTTGCAATAGAAGAAAAGGATAATCTACGAAACCTTACAATGTCACAGCTTCACGGGATTCTAACTTCTTATGAAATGAGGAAAGGAGGACCATCAAATAGGAGAGAAGCGACTCTCAAGGCTTCAGGCAAAGGAGACTAATCTGAGTTAGGATATGCATCAGAAGAGGAAGAAGAATCAAATTTTGTCAAAAACCTTCAACAGGGTACTGGAAGATTCAGAGGTAAGTTACCTTTCAAATGCTTTGGTTATGGGAGAGTCGGTCACTATGCTGCCAAATGTCTTCATAAGGATAAAATTGACAAAGGGAGGAACCTGTTAGATGGAACAAGAAACATAATGCAACTAAGAAAAGTTACTACACTCATGAAGATAGTGATGGTTTTTCAAATAGTGATGAAGATGAACGAGGTAATAACTATAAAATTTTAATGGCCTTTGAAGATGATGATCACATGGATGCTATAGATGTGGATGGCTTTTATGAAGAGATTTCTAGACTCAAAACATGTTTAGAAGAAAAGAATGTGATCATTTGATACTCTGCAATTCCAACTTGATGAAAAAAGAAAAATTTTCTTGAGAAGTTAGAATGTGAAATTGTTGGCCTTAGAAAAGAAATTGAGAAAACAAAGGCTCTTAATCTTAAATTTGTTAAAGGATCTGAAACTCTGGATGAGATTATCAATGTATAGCATTCTCCACTAATCAAGACTAGTCTGGGGTATAATGGAGAATCATCTCAAGCATCCACCTCAAAGAGTTATCTTGATGCAGCAAGGAGGAATGATCAAAAGCCCAATGGAGATCACCAGGTAAAACGGAGATGAATTACATCAAGAATAAACAAAGACTACCAGGTAAATCAGGGGCAATCCACCTTAAGGATGAACAAAAGCTACAACCAGCCACAGGTAAAATGTTCTTAATTTGCCTCAAGAATGGATGAAAATAGAAACTACAATCATTTGGCAGGTAGATTTGATAATCAGAGGAATTTCTTCAATGGCCAATGTTTCTCTTGCCATAACTTTAGACACAAAGTAGCTCAATGTGTTCCTATAAGACAATCATGACTAGAGAAGCTCAGAAACAAAGAAGTATGACTAGAATCACAAAAAGGATCTATAACAACTTTTCTGCCCTTGAAAATGAAATTGAATGTTCTATTTGTAAGAACTTCGGTCATGAAGATTATGAATGCAGGAGTAGGTTTTGGAAGACAACCCAGAAGGAACAAACCTCAAGTTCCAGAACATGGAGAATGAAGGAACCACAACCAGAAAAATGTGGGATAGTTTTATATGCAGATGGACAAGAAAATCAATGGTACATTGACAATGGATGTTCAAAGCATATGACAGGTGATGAAGAAAAACTTGAATCATATAGTGTTTTAGAAAAGGGAAAGAAAGTTTCTTTTGGAAATGATACCCCTGCAGTCATAAAAGGGAAAGGCACTACTCAATTGAAAGAAATGGTCAAAGTTGGAAATGTTTTGTATGTTGATGGCTTGAAGCATAATCTACTGAGTGTTAGTCAGATGTGTGATCAAGGAACCAAGGTAATATTTCAATCAAATGGGTGTAGTGTTTGTGATCTTGATACAAGAGAAACAATGATAAAAGGCAGAAGAACTCCAAATAATTTATACATATTTGAAGAAGGACAACAGCAATGCTATTTGAGCAAGGATGATGAACACTGGTTATGGCACCGGAGGTTGGGGCATCTAAGCTTCTCACAAATAAGGAAAGCATGCAAATACCAAGCAGTTCGTGGTCTTCCAGATATCAAAATTCCAGACAACACTATATGAAAATCATGTCAATTTGGTAAACAAACCAAAACTAACTTCCCTGAAAAGGAAGGATCAACTAGCAGGCCTCTTGAGCTAGTCCATACAGATGTATGTCGTCCATTTAGGACAAGGTCACCTCGAGGAGAAGAATACTTTATATTATTCATAAGCAACTTCTCCAGGATGGTTTGGTTAGGACTTATGAAGCACAAAGACAAAGCATTCGAAAAATTCAAATCTTTCAAAGCCTTGGCTGAAAACGAATCAGATCACAAAATTAAGTGCCTCAGGTCTGACAGAGGTGGGGAGTTTACCTCAAATGAATTTTTCAATTTTTGTGAAGAACATGGAATAAGAACGGAATTCTCTACAGCTATGACTCCTCAGCAAAATGGAGTGGTTGAAAGGATGAACAGAACAGTTCAACAAATGGCTCGTGCTATGCTTGATGAGTATGGAACTCCCGCAACCTTCTGGGGTGAAGCTGCATTTGCTACAATTTTTATTCTCAACAAAAGAAATGTCTGAATGAACAGCACTCAAACTCCTCATGAGCTCTGGTATGGTGAGACTCCTTAGGTAAAGCATTTCAAAAATTTTGGAAGCAAATGCTATATTAAGAATAATGATGAACAATTTGGCAAACTTGAACCTGGAGTAGATGAAGGCATTCTCCTTGGTTATTCTCCCCACAGCAAAGCATATAAGTGTTACAATAAAAGACTTCGAAGAATTGTTGATAGCATTGACGTAGTGGTTGATGAAAAAGGATGCATTCCTAGGCAAGTAAATTATGAAAATATCGAAGAGGATGAAGACTACCCTCAAAATCAGAATGATGATGAGGAAGAACCTCAAGAGGCACGAGAGGAATAGATAAGGATATAGGAGAAGACTCCATCCAGGTATGTTTAGAAGAATCATATAGAATCTCAAATTTTGGGGCAAAAGGAGGCAGGTATACAAACAAGAAGAACAATTGCAAAAGCCTCAAGCTATTTGGCTTTGCTCTCCTCCACTGAACCACAAAATGTAAAAGAGGCATGCAAAGATGAATGTTGGGTCAAGGCAATAGATCAAGAACTTGAGCAGATCGAAAAGAACAACACTTGGGAGTTGGTTCCTAGACCAAAAGATAAGAATGTCATAGGAACAAAATGGATCTTCAAGAACAAGTTGAATGAAAATGGGGAAGTTATT
>APFE031019345.1:11712-27119 GCA_000404065.3 Pinus taeda
GAAGAAGTGTACATTGAGCAACCAGATGGTTTCATTCTTGGGAATGATCCAAATCTTGTATGCAGACTAAAAAAGGCTCTCTATGGTTTTAAACAGGCTCCAAGGGCTTAGTACTATCGTTTGGAAAAATATCTTCATCAACAAGGATTTTCAAAAGGTTCAGTAGATATCAATCTTTACATAAAAATTGAAAATAACAAATTGTTAATACTTGTTGTGTATGTAGATGATATTATATTTGGCAGCAATGAAAAGGCTATGAGTCAAAGCTTTGCCTTGGTGATGCAGAAAGAATTCGAAATGTCTTTGCTTGGAGAACTGACATACTTTCTTGGATTTCAAATCCAACAAAATGAAGGCGGTATCTTCTTGTCTCAAACCAAGTACCTCAAGCAGATTCTGAAGAAGTATGGCATGGAAGATTTGAAACTAGTATGTACCCCTATGGTTATAGGATGCAGTCTCAGTGCAAATGATGAATCAGCAGTAGTGCATCAACCAACCTATAGATCAATGATTGGAAGTCTACTTTATTTGACAGGTACCGACCAGACATCATGCATGCAGTGGGAATAGTTGGAAGATTTCAGGCAAATCCTAAGGGAACTCATCTTCAGGCAGTGAAGAGAATTTTCAAGTATCTTCAAGGAACTAAAAACTATGGCTTATGGTATCCTAGAGATACAGATCTCACTTTTCATGCTTATACAGATGCAGATTGGGCTGGAAGTGTGGATGAAAGAAAGAGCACAAGTGGTGGTGCATTCTTTATGGGTTCCAGATTAGTATCTTGGTTCAACAAGAAACAGAGTTCAATTGCTTTATCTACAGCTGAAGTGGAATATGTGGCAGCTGCATCTTGCTGCACTCAACTCCTTTGGATGATGCAAAACTTGCAGGATTTTAAGATCACTTGTACACCACCTATCTCCATCTTATGTGATAATACAAGTGCGATCAGTATTTCAAATAACATAGTCATGCATTCAAAGACGAAGCACATACCGATCAAGTATCACTTTCTCCAGGAACAAGTGTTGGAACAAAAGGTCAAATTGGAGTATGTTCCTTCTAAGGAACAAGTTGCTGATATTCTCACCAAACCACTACCCAGGGAAACTTTTGAATATCTTAGACAAAAGCTGGGAGTAGTTGATGCATCATCTGGGTGTAAAACTTATCTGTTTTAGAGAAGAAGTGGTGTACATGAGTTGCCTGAGGAGGATCCACGTACATACACCTGTTGTTGAAGAGACAGTCACATATATGAAGGTTTAATGGATATCTGTAGGGACAGGCTCTGGTTGAAGATATCCTGATATAGGCCTTCCAGCACAAGTTCAGGGGCAGCAAATAAACTTCTAATGATGCATTGTTGGCATTATCTTAGAAGCTTTTGGTTCTAGTTCCAGCTGTTGTTGGTGGAACAATTGCAGAGGGAGAATAGAAGGAAATCATGGTTGCTGATCTGAATGGTGATTGACAGATGCTGCTGCTATCAATTATTGGTGACTTTCATAAGTCCTGCTCTAGGTATGTCGTCTCTATGTCATGTATCTCTTTTATGGTGTCAAGGTCATGTAACGGCCTATTTTGGTTTCCCCACTATGCCTGGGATGAAAATGTAATGTATTTGGTTGTCATATGTAAATTGCTAGATGAGCCCCACTTGGTTTGATGATGGATGTAAGTATTGAGTCTTTTGGTGGTAGGAAGGTCTTTTATGTCATCGTTCTTCTTGAAGAACATCTTTTGTAGATCTTGCCTATAGTCGGGGGAGCATGCTCAGCACAGCAGAGCAGAGATTTCAGCATGTACTCCGGGGGAGCACAACCTTTTCCCTTGATGACAAAGGGGGAGAATGACTTTGAGGATCTTGGGGTTGCCATCAAGTCCAAAGGGGGAGATTGTTGGCACTATGGCACTGATTTAGAGCTATGGAACAGGTGTTGTCCTTGATGGAAACTCTCTTTGGTAACAGATCTCAGTTCAGGCCTTCAGAATGAAGGAAAATACATATACACATGTTCAACTAGATGAAGTCGCGTATAAACGCAGGTTAGATGTTACAAAAGCGCGTATATGCTTGAGAACTTACCTTTGGTCTGTGGCAGTTAGTTCTTGGTATTTGAACCTATGGTTTTGGACCATGGTACCTCGTCAGAAGTGTTGATCCCAAGTATTGGGTCCGTGGTATTGGTTTATTATGGTTTTGGACCATGGTATTGTGGAAGGCCTAAGACTATAAAAGAGGAAGGAGATCATGTAGCAAAGGATCATCTGAATGATCATTGAATATTTGGTAAAGTGGTAGATCTGGAATACTGGTAATTGAGTTATGGTGCAGATCTGGATCTGAATGAAGGAGGAACCTTAGCGCAAAGAGAAGGATAAGTTCTATTGATGGGTCATAATCTTTAAGCTTGAATGACAGTATCTTTGTATGATTTTGGTCTGTTATAGGTGGCGCTTGCTTGATCTATAACACTCATAATTTGGGTTAATTAGTGTTTGAATATCTAAAAGAGCGAATTATCCTTTATAGATCTGTACAGAGGTTTAGTGAAGCGAAGGAGCTTATACACGCTGGTTTAGTGAATGAAAACATCGTATATGTAGGTTTTTCCAAACACAGAGGCGTATGCATGCATGTTACAGGTTATTGAAATAGCGTATATATTTTGAGTTGTGATCTAGCTACTTCTATTTATTGTTGCTGTGTTCTGGGTTCAGATTTTGGTGTGTGGTTTCTGGTATTTTATTTTGGGTACAACTGTCAGAGAAGTATCTACTTGATTCAGATCTAATTGGTGAAAAGGAGATGATTGATTGATGTTCATGGATCCAGTATGAAAATTTATGAAACGTGTTCCCTGAAAGAAAGAGAAGTTTGTTGCCTTCTGTAGGCCAACACCTACGTACTAGTATCTTTTCTAGTGCAAGAGCTAAAGGGGGTTGTAGCTCTCTGCAGGTTGCAGTCTGCATAATGGTAAAGGACTGCACCAGTACATTGTAAAAGAAGTTTCTAATTTAAAAGAAGATAGAGACGAATTGTAGCAGGTGGTTTTCACCCACATCGGGTTTCCACCTTATATCTTGTGTTCTTATGTGTGATTATCTTTCTGCTCTATTTTACTATTTCTGGTTACTGGTAATTTGATTCTGAAACACAGATTAACAATCAACACCAGAAAGATAAAGTAAATTAAAAGTTTGCTTTGTATACGCGGGTTTCCTTCTACATAGTTGCATATATAAGCAGGTTTAGTTAACTGAAGTAGCGTATATCATTTGATTTTGGTAAAGGAATATTTGACTTGATACTACTGATTCACCCCCCTCTTAGTATTATTTCCAACAACATGCTCTCTCTAATATATTAAGAAGTGTAAGTTCCAGTCATACAATACATCCATGTCCAATGACTAGTTCCAACAGCGAAATGTTACAGCCACAACCGCTTGCTCCTCCAAAGAGATATACTAGCTTTGTATAGTGGAGAAGCCAAAGCTCATGCCAATATTTTCCAATCTCTCTCTAAGATAGTCCTATCAGAAGCTTGGCTAACCGAAAGCCTCTATAATGAGTTATGAGATACTATTTATAGCAAAGGGTGGGGTGGCCCTTGATATTTCCCTTTGTGACAGTTCATCTACCCTCATGACTCTTCATCTACTCTATGACTGTTACATTCAACTATCGACACTTGAAATTCCACTTGACAAGACATTACATACAATCTACACATGCACCCATGTGAGACAAAATGGCTTGAGCAAGGCATGTAAGACATCACTAACACTTGGACTATTGTGGTGAGGTCAACTCTTTGACAACCTTGTGATGGTCGATTGTGGCGAAATGATGCCAAGCTTGGTCATCCATGATGGTGTCCGTGAGATCAGTGGTGACATATTGCTAAAGCAAACTCTTGCTTCCATTGCATTTGGGTATAGTGATATGGCTCCTTCATCAAACTCATATGATAGCATGCACATGGTCATCCTAGGTGCGAGCGAAGCGACAACATGTTGATGCATAGTGTCTGTGCTGAGCTACAAGCATGTGCGGGTGGCCATGCACATCAACTTGTCAAAATACATGTTTAGAACCAGTTGGACTTGCATTGTTTGTTTGCCTTGGTGAATGTGCCAAATGGGTGGGATCGCATGTGTGCACATAATGACATGGATGCTTCTGAATTCCCTTACATGTGATCAACAACAATGTTCACCTTGACTGCTCTGAGCCAACTACTAGGATAGATCCATAACTTGTACTGGCACAGTTTCATCCGTCTGTGCATGTTGTCCCCCCTACTATACTTATTTGTGTTGTAACTCATTCTCTCATCTATGCAACTCTTGTTCTTGCTTGAGTTGCTTTCTCAACACATGCAACTCCTTCTTTGTTTTGTTCTCTTCCTTCGCGTGATCTTCATTTTACACCGTCACTTCATAGCCTCAATCTCTAAAGTTGCTATCATCATGAGTGTATCTTCTTGAACTTGTAGCTTTGCTCTACCTTTATGCTTTCAACAACCTTCCTCTTGCATTCATCACATGTATGTGTGCTGCCTTCTACTGCTACTGATGGTGCTTCTTGCTATGATGCCATTGCCATTGAACTTGATATCCTTGTCCATGAACAACTTGATGTCTTCATGGATAGGCAAGTTCATAGACACTTGACCGAATGCATCCCCAGTTGTGCTCTTAACAGTGTCTTTGTCTTTCCTCTCGTGGAAGTCATTGTACTTGTGCTATGAAGAGATAGATGAACACCTGTGATGCCAGGAGACATAGAAACACTCATGGCAAGAAATTTGTCGGTCAAAAACTAAAACAAACTTGAGGATTGACTTGCAACATGCTTGCATGATTGAATGTGAATGTTGTGTGATTTCCATCATGAGGTCAGGAGATTGATTTCCGGAACTACAAAATGCACACTCTAGCCTGGCCTGCTGAGGAGTAAAACTAGATAATGAACAATTTCAATCAACAGTGATAGGTAACCAACAAATTGCATTGCACATTTTTTGGGTTCAACGGGATATTTCCTCTAAGAATTGTGCAATGCAAGCCTGGAGGTCAGTGGTGGCCCATGCTTGCACAATATTTGGAGGGAAGGCAGAGCCTCCGCTTCCAGAAATGCACAGTGCTAACTGAGCAAGGCACTTATGGGCCAAGGCAATGCAATCTAGCCGATGGGTGATTGAAAACATGAGAAGTCTAAATGCATGGTGAGATGAGTGCAAACAAGAATGAATGATCATACATGGAAGCAACAAGTGCAAGATTCAGAAAATGGGAAAGCATGCATGTGTGTGAAGCGAGTCACCGCAATAGTGATCATCATGTAAAAACTATGTCATGCATGCAACAACAGTGATGTGCGAACAAAAACTCAACGATGCTTCCACAAGCTAACATACATCAAAATCATAGCAAGCACTCACTCAAATCAAGCAAACAACACTCACACAAAGCGAAACACAAAAAGTGATAGAAACACAACGAAAGATGCGAAAGGTGGGCTTACCCCAAAAAAATTGAGCCGAATGTCCCAACAACACCTAGATGCAATGTGGGATGTCAAAATTATAAGGTTGATGTTAGGAATGAGCTCTATAGTTTCCAGTTGATGAGTTTTGAGAAAATTGAGGTTGTGACGGGCATGTCAGAAATCAAGGAAAAGCGACACTTGGTGGGAGGTTACTAAAATGTTCATTGCATGTAACCTACAAGTGGTAAAAATAGATCCCTAAATCAAGGGATGCTTTTACATGCTGCCTTGGGAGAAGCAGTCCATGCATGAAAATCTATTTTTCTTGGTCCCAGAGGGAACCAGTCAACCTGAAGGAGATGCATCAGTCTGTGAACCTGGGATGAAAATCTATGTAGTTTTTGGGCTGAGCAGTGATGGCTATCTTAGAGGGATTGCACAATTTCTAGGAGGAACAAGTGACTGTCTCCTAGGATTGAACAATTTTTGAGCTGAGCAGCTATCTTGGGAGAGACTGCAAAATTTTCTCAAGGAAGCATGTTTGACAATATTGCACAATTTCTAAGCCCAACAGGTTGCCTAGATGGATTTGTGCAATTTCTGCTAGCTTCTGGGTTGGCTGTCCCAGAGGGATTACACCATTTATGGGAGGAACAAGTTACTGTCTCCTAGGATTGGGCAATTTCTGGGCTGAGCAGCTGGCCTGGGATGAATTGTCCAATTTTTGGGAGGAATATTGTCAGGAAGAATTGGGAAGTTCTCAAGCCCAGCTGGGTGTCCAACTAGGTATGCACAATTTCTAAAGGGAAGGGTGGTTCCCCTCCAGAATTGTGCAATTCCCAAAGGGAGCTTCTCAACCAACAACTGACACTAAGCCCTGAAAGTGGTCTATCAAGGGTGTGGAACAAGCCTGCATGGACAGGATGACAAGACTCTATGAAATAATTGGAGCTGATGTGCTTGACAGTGCAAGACATGCTGTTAAAGATGGTCGGTAGTGAGGCTCCAAAATGAAGCTAAGGGAAAATTTTGGAGGGTGGTTGTAACTGGTACGATAGATTGGAATTGTTTCTCCCCACCACATGAAATAGTATGTAGTAGTAAGGATATAGCAATGTTGCTTTACCGAGTGTGGAGAAATTTCACCAATCATGTCTAAGCCCCATTGTTGAAATGGTTCTTCCACTGCAATAAGCTGTAATGGGGTATATGGCTCCTCTCCTCTATTGACACACCTTTGACAGAACATGCACTTGCAAGAATAGTCATTAGAATAGTTGAATAATGTGAGCCAATAGAAGCCAGGCCACATAACCTTGTGTGAAGTTGTGTCACTCGCAAAGTGTCCCCCAGCTGGTTCATCATGGAGATCATGCAATATTCTCTCTAAATCGTGCATTTGCAAGAACCTAAGTAGAAATCCATTACAATGCTTTCTGAAAAGCACTCCATGCACCAACTGGTAGGATAATGCTTTCAGCGTGAGTTCCCTCTTTTTCCATGTAGATAAATGAGAGGGAAATGTGCCATTCTCAATATACTAGCAGATATCTATGTACCAAGACTTTTTGAAGGTACTAGGCAAAGCTCACTCAAAATTATACTTTCGATTTCATGCTCCCATCTAGATGGATCTTCTTCTTTTTCATCTACTCCATCTACTACTAGTCGATAAAGACAATGCCCCTTGATCATGTGAACTAACTTGAAAACTAAGTCATACTCTTGCAATCTAGTCATCTAGTTCATTCTTCTTTCACCCATCTCTTGTTGAACAAATAATGATCTCATTGCTGGGTGTGACACAAAGATGATACAATGTTTTTTCAAGAGATAGGTTCGGAAGTGCTTCACTGCCTTGTAGACTACATAAGCTTGTTTGTCAATGGCGGGGTCATTGAGTTGAGTTCCTTAAAGGCTGGCACTCATGAAAGATATTGGCCACTCATTATTCTAATCATCCTTTTGTGTAATAACAATGGTGAGATAAGTATCAGAAGCTAAAGTGTAGAGCATAAAATATTGGTTAAAATATGGGTTGTACAGATTAGGTGCATCTCTGATAACTTTCCTGATACGGGAAACAAATCCTTTTCTCTCTTATCCCAATTATATATCACATCCTTCCTTACATCTCCTGCATAGGTTTGACGATCTAAGTGTAATCAGAGATGAATTTACACATAATATATATATTTCCCACCAAGGACTGCATATCTTTTTTGTTTACCAGGAAGGGAATTTGTGTTATAGCTTTGAACTTTTCTAGGTCTACTGTAATCCCAATCTTTATGATAAGATGGGCAAAGATATTACCCTCAGATATTGTAAATTACTCTTCTCTGGATTAAGGGATATGTCGTATTTCCAACATTTCTCAAAATGTTTCTTCAGATGGCATAGGTGGTCATATCATTTCTTGGAAAACATCATAACATCATCTAGATAGAACACTATGTTGTACCTTATCAATATGCTAAATGTGATGTCCATTGCGTGCTGGAATGTTGCACGAACATTTACCAGCCCAAATGGCATTCCTATGAATGCGAACGTACCCTGCTTCGTGAAAAATGTTGTCTTCAGTTTGTGAGGCACTCAGACCGAAACCTAGTTCTAACAAGAATACCCATCTAGCAAAGAAAGCATTTATGACCTTGATATTGTTTGTATTATCTACTCTATAGATGGAATAGGGTAGTTATCTTTATTCGAGGAACAATTTAAGTTGTAGAAATCAATGCACAAGAAAATTTCCCCAGACTTCTTTCTTACGGGGACTAGGTTGGATATCCAGGTCGAATGTCACACTTTATATATGATCCAAGTATCCAATATTTTCCTTAACTCTTTTTGAATCAAAGGCTTGAGTGTGGGATGTACCTTTTGTAATTTTTTTTGGAAAGGCTTGGCCCCTTCTTAAATCATAATTATGTGCTAGATTATTCATGTGTCATAAGTTTTTAGCTCATCATACATCCATGCGAAAACATCTCAGTACTGCTTGAATAAGAGGATACTGTGGTGTGCAAAAAGTACCTAGATTAGCAACTTTCAGATCTTTTTCTGTTCCAAGATTTATTTTCTCGTTTGACAACATTGAACTATGGGTTTTTGTGTTAAGTGGTCATCTAAAGCAGTTTTTGTAGTCATACATATTTTCCAATCATACGACGCCTTTTGGCATGGGTTTCTCTATATTTGTGTGAGTTGCATCTACAATGTTCTCTTGTGCTCGTCTTCATCGATAGTTGCATCCTTAAATACATTAGTGTTCCCCATAAAGTGTAGTATCTACTGGTCATCACTGAAAATGCGTAAATTAGTAATATTGTTAAGGATGGAAGGATTATAAATAATTTCTATAGAAAAACCATCCCTAAGAAGTAATAACCTAGCAACAACATTTGCCAATGCATCTATAGCTACATTACACATCCTAGGAATAGAAAAAATTATTTAAAGCTTGGAACTAAGAAATAAAACAACATAGCTCTTGTTGATAACCTTTTAGATGGGGTGACAGACAATGTATATAAATCCAACATTGAGGTCGATGGCCCTTTGTAAGCCCAAGATGAGTGCCTCATATTCTACAATGTTAGTTGTGCACTCGAATTCCAAGTGGCTTGAGATGAAATGTTTCATTTGTCATGGGTCTACTAAAACACAACCATCTCCATATCCCTCATGTGTTTTTGAACCATCAAAATACAATGTCTAAACATCATATGTACAAGGACAATGTACTACACTTGTACTATTACTACAATTACTACTTATTGTACAAATGCCATTTTCATCAGTTGGACTAGGAAGGAGTTCCAATTGTGTATTAGGTGGGACCGGGGATGGATGAGAAAGATAGCACCCCAGATCAGTTTCTAGGAAGAAAATTCCAACGATAATATCTCTGAAAGCCACAACTTGATTTTTACCTTCAAAGGGAGTGACATTATGTTTCATGTAAGGCTTTGAGTTTATTTGACTTTTATCATTTCTTCCCTTATACGAAAGCCATCAGTGTGAACAATTCATAGAAAAATACCCTTGTAATTTTATGACCAATATCTACTCAACAATACATCGTACACTTCTAAAATATCTACAATTATTATATTTATACATTGGAGAACTTGTTGGTCAGATGATAAGAGTATTAACACATTTATGAGTTCCTAATAGCATGGACAAGAGTCTTGTCCAACTGAGTGATCTATGCATCTATTTGATACCATTTTGCATTGATTTTGTTTTCTACAGATAAAGGCATTATGTTTACGCATGCATTAGAATTAACTAAGAAATTGTGCACATTTTAATTGAAAATTTCAAATGTTAAAAAAAAGGAGGGAAGAGAGTATTTGCATACATTGTTAAAGTGTTAAGTACATATTCCAGGGAACCAAAGGACTTATCATATCCCTTCTGTGAAGAAAAATCATTACCTGACATGAATTGTTCATGTGCACGGACAAGTAGCTCTCGCTGGCCATGATCAAATAGTTAGATATTCACATGAGATTTTTTCATATGTTCAACTATGTTGTAATCCAGAGTGATGTGTCTAAAAGATTTGGTTTATCTGCTACTTCCGTAATGATGGGATTACTTTTGATGTTCGCAAAAGTACCTTTGAATGTAGCGACACTGCCAAACTTCCTCTGAGTGTTTTGGGATGAGTTGAGGGGAAATTTGATCTTCCTTAACAAATTCACTTTTAACTTTTTTCTTCATCAACTCTTGTGTACAGGCTAGGCGTTGGCCTCTTAAGTTGTATTGAGTGTTCTGTTGTTGAGTCGCAGCCTCACTGAGTGGTTGATGTTCAATACTCTTATTTTCAGCTATGAAAACAACTAAGTGTATTCATTGCTTATCTAACATTCACAATTTCATCAACAAGAACACTCTTCCTTCTCTTCATCCAACTCAGTCAGGTTATTTGAAAGTATTGTATAAATAAAATGTGCAACAATAGTATTCATGTGGTGGTTCCATTTCGAGCATGTTTTTTTTGAATGATACTCTTGATGAAACAAACAATATTGGTCCATGCCCATACTCCTAACATTCAACACAATGTTTCAACTAACTTGACCAGCTGATTTATACTTCTATCAAAGTTGGCCTCCCTTCCCAGAAAACTAAATTTAGGAGCCTTGCTACTCATGATGGTCTCACTTGGCCTTTTTTTTAACTCTTCCAATTCGTTGGACAGAGACTTAATGGTTTGGGTCAAGTTCTCACGATGAGTTACTTCTTTCTCCTTGGCCTTACTTATGGAGGTCTGAGACCCTTTACCTGTCTCTTTGGAGTCCTTTGTTAGTTCTTCATTTGCAATGACTCCAATCATGTGCAAGTCCTTTTCAACTGCAATAGCTTCTTCATAATTTTCACCTAATCTCGGCTTCACAATTATTTTCATGATCTGCACAAATGCTTATTGATAAGGCATATGTGTAATACTCAATAGTGATGGAGTCATGGGATTTTTTGTTCTATAGAAATATATTCAATATAAGATTAAACCTATGATTGAAATCCTTCACTTTCTCTTTCTGCTCCATCTGAAGACCGTCCATCTCTCTTAACAACATGGTGGGGTTTTACCATCAACAAACTTCTCAAGAAATAGTTTCCTAAAAGCCATCCAATTCTAGATTGAGTTTAGAGGAAGGCTATAATATCATACAAATACTCTGTCGTCTATGGTACATGGAAAAAGTCTACATGAAACATCATCATAACGTACCTCAAGAATTTGCAGGCGTAGGTAAAAGTTGTCCAAGTGATCCTCCACCTTCACTGCTTTGTGAGGATCATACTTTGTCAATAGCTTCTCCAGGTGCCTCGACATCTTGTGTAACACACTTGATAATGCAAGTGCCCCTAAGCCATATCTTCTTCATTGTTTTCCTCCTCTTCATGAGAATCTTATGCATCTTATTATTCTACTTCACCGTTTAAACCGTAGAAAGTATCATTTGAGAGTACAATGGTGTCTTCATCACCACCGTTAAAATATGGAGACTTCTCTAGTTTCTCTTTGTTTTCTGCAGTCTTTGCCAGCTCTTCAAGGGGGGAAAGAACCACATCTTTAACCGCTGAAACCACTACTTGAGTAGAGGTGTTCATGTTCCTCTTTCAAAAATATAAAATATTATATACTCTGAGTATCAATTAAGTAGCTCTTGCACACTTATAGGTGATAGGATGGATGGTTCAAATCTGGTCGTAAGAGATTTTGTAAGTTTGTGTGATACCAAGTTTAGAAGAATCACAAAATTGAGAAATATGAGCAGCGTAGGTGCCGAGAATATTGTTGCCTTGATAAGCAGAAGTAGGATTTCGTTGGGTGAGGTTATGAGCCATAAAACATTAGCTTCCCTCCTTTTAGCGCCATACATTTTGATGGTGCTAGACCTACCAATATTCAAGGGGTATCCCCGATATGTTGTCCCAATTAGACCTCACATTGTTTAGGTTAGGAGACCCATCTAAAATATGGCTTGATTGTTGGTTTCTTTCAAATCGTGTGATGAAATCAGGTAAAATTTGAACCATTGGAAACCTCGCAACCAAACTAAAGAAAGAATGAAACTGCGAAATGAAAGTCAAAGATAAGTGAAAGTCACTAAATTTTTATTTAAACCCTTATATAAAATGATCATAGTGCACGAAACATATGAACTCACACACACGACTTATAAAACATCCTATATAATGATTTAACATTTAATTATTATTCTTTTATTTTTCTTATGTTTTAATTTTCTCTTATTTGCCATTTAAAATAGAAATGCAAATATCAAACTATGTAATGAATTCAATTGTAGATTGTTGTGGATGTAAGATATTTCTCAATGTTAATTATATCAATGGTGAATTTGTGAAATATTATACATTGGTATTTATGAACCTTCAACATTGACACCTCATTCTTTGTGGAGTTATGATAAAAGTGAGGATGTTTTTCGTAGAAAAACATGATATTGAGCAACTCATTGTATTTATCCATGGAATTTGACACGATATTCCATATTTAAATTGTTTATGTACTTCACTTAAATTGCTAAACTTGGATTAAGGTGGAACAAGTAATAAAGACATCTTTGTGGTTAATTTTCCCAATAAAAAGTGTCTATGATAAATATATTATTTATTCTTATTCCTTTCTATTCATTTTTGTTCTCTTTTTTGTGTTAGATTCTCGTGCTTTATTTTGAGAGGTTGGATTTTTATACTTAATATTAGAAGACATCTTCCATGACTTTACAATTCACATCCATCAATTGCATTGTCTAGAAAATCGTACATGATAAATAAGGGCACACCAAGAATCTAACATGTTGCATACACATTGATTGACAAAAAAATAATATGATATGTCACTGAACATAATCACTACCATCCATAAAGTACAACTATTGCAAAACAATGAAATGTTCAAGAGGAAGAATATTTTTTACCCATCAATATATGTATTTGTGGATTTTTTGTAACCCTTTATGTCAACCAAACATCAAGGGACCACATCAAAACAAATTAGAGAAATATGAACACCCACTTTAAAGAAGATAGAAAACAACTTTTAGATCTTACTATACCATTTCATTAAATTCTCTATGCATCTAAAACCTTTTTTTTTGGTGACAATATCTTAAAAAAACCCAAGTTTCTTCTCCTAAAACTGTCATGAAAACATGATAAAAGCTCTTCACACATATTTGGAACCAAATATTTTATTAGAGAAACCTTGTACTTTGCAATAACCAATGTACATCACTGGATTAGGATTAGGATTAGCATTAGATAACATGTATTTTATTTTATGGTAAATCACTAACATAATGGTAGATGAAGTTATGTGAGAAGACCGCTAGATTGTAACTAAAATACAATGCAAATACGTAATTTTTTAAAACAAAGTTCAGCATTGACATGATGGTAAATGGGAATTTGTGAAAAGACCCGTAGATTATATATTAATTCTATTTTACAATACAAGGAAGTAACTTATTTGTTCTTTATAAGTTACTTTTACAACTGTTCCAACAAAACATAAAAAGGTAAAATGCCATTCAATTTACACGGTAACAACTACCACCAGCTGCCTTAAATACATAAACATAACTATAGTTAAAACACTAAACATGTGGATGCATTCACTGTCATACTCATAGTGACACCGGAGTGTCGTACTCAACACTTGTCCTAATTACAAAATTGCTGACGCAGAACTAGTCATACTGAACATTCACCTATTAATTACAATCCATTCCGCTAAATTTTAATCACTTATTAATTACAATCCTTACCACTAAATTTATTTTAATCACCTATTGATTACAATTCATTCAACTAAATTTGTTCAACTGCAACTGTGACTTCTTCTTCTTCTATACTAGTGCTGCAAGACTGTTGCTTCAAAGCCATTAACAGCTTCATAGAGCAAGATGTAGGCATTCATGGCATCTTTTGGATCAGAAGTTACTGTTTTGGATGAACCAAAAAAACTATTGAAAGCACTTTCCTCTATCGTTTCAACCTTCTCATCATCACACATGAGCCATTGGTCACCGCTCTTCACTAAAGCAATGTAATGTCCACAATTCATCCTCCATCCCATATGCACCACTACAGCAAATAGAGAGTACAAAGAATCGGCTGCATCTTGATCTCCACAACTGTTAATGGGCAGTCTAAACTCCTTGGAGAATGCCACTCGATACAACAACTTCTTGAATCCCACCACTTCATCGTCGTTTGTGTACTTGAAACGTTTCAATTGGCAAATGAGAACTTGAGGTGGGGACTTGATTTTCAATCTCTTTTCAGCTTCTTGCAGATGGCAGCAGTTATCGCACCAGTACTTGTCTTTCCCACCGAGTTTTTCCACAGCGCTGAATGCATTTACACAGCTTGACAGCGAATAATTTTGTTGTATCTCCACACTCAGATCTATAAACGGTTCTTCTCTGCGGGTTACACTCTCACAACATAAACACCGAGTTTCGTTTGTAAATGTACCTCCAAAGATCTGCCTAATAATACTAATTTTACTATTATTCTTTGGGCCTCCTTGCGTCCTATTAAATTGATCTTCAGCTTCCTTATCCTGCAGGGGAGGATTTTGCGTATTATTAGATCCTGTGATTTCTTCGTCGAGATTATTCAAAAGAAATATCAAAAACTCATGTGCATCGTGATGGGTTTCACTGCAACGGAAAATCTCGTTCCTTTTCATTACCAGCTCTCCAAACTGTAGGGGACAGAGTTGAGGCATATTTTTGGAGTGCATGAGATAGAACACATCGGCCAGGCGTTTTAGTAGATTATCGTTCCCATTCTTACTTCCGCCATTACCATAATATTGGAGTAACTTATTTCTGAAAGGAGCGCAGAAATAAAGAACCTGAACAACACTATTGAGGTAGCAAGTATTGCCCAGATTTTCAAGACCTACATAGCCCTGATGATCTTCATTGTTTGTTGGAAAGATTTCTGACACAATATCTGCAACCCTATGACGTTTTCTCCTCAAAGCTTTCAATCCCGAATTCAGAATATCCATGATTACTAATCCTACTTCAAAGTTCACGAGCAGAATATTTCGCGAGTATCAATTCCTTTCAAATGGAAAAATAGAATCAGATGTGGTGATTGAGTATCAATTCCTTTCAAATGGCAATGTAGAATCAGATATGGTAATTTTATAGGAAAATGACCATGGGAAATACGTAGACATGGATTGCATTAATTTTGCGCCGACTTTTCCGTGTGCCCAACTTATTTTTATTATTACCTCTCAATCTTTCTAACTTTATTGGTATTGTGGTATTGTACATTTCCGGAATATCCTGAAATTTGAAGGTCAATATTTTTAATTTTATTAGTAT
>APFE031019352.1:0-48814 GCA_000404065.3 Pinus taeda
CTCTAGATATATATGGGAGGGAAGAACAAAGACGTAGAGTGATAGAGGTGGAGAGATAGGGGGAGTGACAAGGGAGAGGGGAGAGGAGGAATGAAGAGAGAGAGAGTGATATGAGTGAGAGGGGGTAAAGAGCGTTAAGAGAAGGAGAGGTAGGCACAAAGATGGAGGGGGGAGAGAGAGAGAAGGAGATAGGGAGGGAGATAGTGAGAGGATTGGAGGGCAGAGAGAGAGAGAGGAAGGTAGGAAATAAAGGGAGATAGAGGAAGGATGAGAGAGAGGACTTGCGAGAGAGGAGGAGAGAGAGAGAGATATAGAGATGGCGTTGGAGGGGGAGAGAGGAAGGGAATATGAAAGACAGAAAGAGTGGGAAGTGGAGAGAGAGAGAGGCAGTGATAAGGGATAGATGGAGAGAGAGTGTATGTTTACGGGTGAGATAAAGAGACAAAGAAGGAGATATAGAGAGAAGGGGGGAGAAGGAGAGAGGGATGGATATAGTATCATAGTTGCAGAGAGAGAGAGAGACAGACAGACAGAGAGAGAGACAAAGGATTGGAGGGAAAAGAGAGAGAGAGAGAGAGAGAGGGTTCGAGGGAAGAGAGAAGGAGGTAAGCGAGAAAGGGAGAGAGTGGAAGAACGAGAGACACGACTTGAGAAAGGCGAGGAGAGTGATGTGGGAAGAGAGAGGATTGGAGGGAAGAGAGAGAGAGAGAGAGAGAGAGAGAGAGGGGGGGAAGAGAGAGGGAGGTAGACAAGAAAGGGAGAGAGAGGAGGATAGAGGGAGGGATAGGGAGATGGATTTGGAGGGGGAGAGAGAGAAGTGGAGAGAGAGAGGGAGAGATAAAGAGAGAGAGTGTGTATGTTGGGGGGTGAGATAAAGAGACAAACAAGGATAGATAAAAAGAATTGGGGTGACAAGGGGAGAAGAGAGAGGGAGAGACATAGTAACAGAGAGAGAGAGAGAGGGAGGGAAAAAGAGATAGAGTTGGAGGGCGAGAGAGATGGATGTAAGAAGAACGAAATAGATAGAAAAAGGTGGAGAAAGAGAAAGGGGGTGATAAGGACGATGGAGGGAGAGGGAGATGGGACAACAGGAGGGAAGAGAGATAAAAGTGGGGGAGAGGGAGAGAAGGGGAAGAGAGAAGGGGGGAAGAGAAGGAGGGAGGGATAAATAGATAGATTGGAGAAAGAGAGTGTATGTTTTGTGGGTGATATATTGAGATAAAGGGAGATATAGATATAGATGGAAAGTGAAAAGAGGGAAGAAGAGAGAGATGGAGAGAGAAAGGGAGGCACAAAGAGATTGATAGATATGGAGTGAGAGAGCATGTGTGTTTGAGGGGTTTAAAACAAAGACAAAGAAGGAGAGATGGATGGAGATATAGATATAGATGGAGGGGGGAGAGAGTGAAGAATAATTTTTGCACAAGATGCATTGATTTTAGTGTAAAAGTTGTTTTTTAATCTTATTTGATTTCTTGCATTAGATGCATTGATTTCAGTGTAGATGTTGATTTCTGATTTTATGTAATTGGATGTATGATGATACATTAATTTTAAAGTGATTGGATTAACATTGTGCATTGATTTCAGTGCAAGCACAAAAAATATTGACAATGCCCATTGATTTTTGTGTTATAGTAATTGAACATATTAATATTGGAGAGAAAGAGAGACAATGTATGATGTTTACTACAATAGCTCGAGCTAAAGATTTAAATGGTTTACTATTTAACCTATTCTTTTCATATAATCAATATGAAAATATGACAATCGATATGAAAAGATGACAAAAGCAAAAAGGGTGACAATAAGAATAGTAGAAGAAAATAGTTTGAGATTAATAACAATGAATACTATTTGGAATTGACTATATTCATATTATTCACATTTTCTATCATTTAACACTGTTGCATTGTCACTATACATTCAAAATTTTTATTTCATCATTTTTCATTAGCAAAGTTCTTAACAATATGTATTATCTCAACAAAGTTAGGCAACTAAGCAAATTTAATATTAAAATGACTATATTAATCTGAGACATATTTAGCATATTTAAAATGATTATATTAACATTAGATGAATTTACATATTATTGATAAAACTAATCATATGCATCACTGAAACCACCATAGATCCATCTTAAATCCGGATCTATCAAGCACCAAGAGAGATAAAATCTCTGGAAGTGCAAACATTTCCTTAAGTTTTACAATTAAAAAAAGATTTGCACCTCGAGAGATTTGATCCCTCTCAAATAAATCTGGAGTTAAAATAAATCTAAGGTAATTTAGTAAAAAATTCTGTTTTTTTAATATCTATATATTTTTAAATATAATTTAATGAGTATTCATATATTCATTGTAGTTATATATATAGAATGGATGGTTATTATTTAAACGTTATACAAATAATTGATTTGGAGTAAACTGCATTTCTGGATTTGAAATTTCGTGTGAACACTCCGCTGAAGAGGACAAAAAGGATTTTTATAGTGTCCACTCACAATATTAGGATTTTCAAATTACTCGATCTCCAACAATATGGCTATTACTTTCACATGTAATTCTCGAACTTTGAAACTTTGGGCATTTCAAATTTTAAACATAGTTTTCGAGCTTTGACATACAGGTTCCTTAAAAAATATTAAGAAAAGAAATACTTCAGTAATGCTAGTTACCTTGTCTTGATGGGCGTCGACTTTGTAAAGCGTTGTAACTTTACCGCAATTTTCCGCCTACCGACGCTGTGCCAAACTTCTTCCGCCAAAAACCTTTGGCATTAATTCCCATCGCACAGTTCTCAGAGATATATTGTGCCTATCTGTCCCCTCAAATATGATATTCAAATTGTGCCTATCTGTCAGCTCAAATACGATATTCAAATTGTTTTTTTACCGCGTAGTCTAAAGTGGCGGAGGGGTTGCTCGAAAAGTTATGGAAATTTTAGTCATATTTAGATAAAATCTCTCAACTATTTTTGTAAATCCAAGTTATAGTTGTTTAACTTCAAAATTTTAGGTGTCCTAGACGTTTTTTATGGTGCTGAATCTATTTCTATGAGAGATTTTTGTAAATCCAAGTTATAGTTGTTTAAATTCAAAATTTTAGGTGTCCTAGACCTTTTTTATGGTGCTGAATCTATTTCTACAACAACAAAAACACGATTCAAACAATGTCTCTACAAAAAATTTTGAAAATTTTTTGCCCTTGAAAATTTTTTGCCCGGATTCCGACCACTTTTAACCATCGTGGCAATTCCTCCCATTACTCCCTTATCTTACTATCCCACAAATATGCAAACTAAAGACACATGTATTTTTAATGGCAGTCTTCCAAAGATTCGCACCAAATTGTATATATGAATTATTATTCAAGCCTTCTAAATACCTTACAATTGTGTATTATGACAGATCATTATACCTTCCACTTTCAAATTGTAATCATATTTCAACGAAATCCACAAAAAAAATAAAATAAATAAATAAATAAAAAATAAAAAATTATGTGATCGTCCCAAATATTATTGTGAAAGATGATTTTGGTTTGTTTTAGAAGAATACTAGCGTGAAGAGAATGTCTCTTTATCACAGTGATAAACCTAGGAGATCTTGAACCAAAGATCATGCATATCACAGTTTCATGTGCTCGGAAAATACACCTTCAAATTAGCCATGATTGTTTAATCGTTGCAACACATTATTAAGTTTTTTGTTCAATAAGGACAAAAGAGGAGTACATATGCTCAGATGTCATTCTTACGTCAATCCTATTTCTTTACCTTTTTGCGAAATTTCAATCCGATGCTCAGAGAGAAAGTTATGATGATTTTCCCCAGGTCACCTGTTTGGAATGTAATTAAGGAGTCTGCAAAAAGACCAACTTCCTCAGATCATATCTCCGCAAATATAGCGCGAAAAGCTCTGAAATTCGGACCCGAGCTGCAGCACGATGTCGTCTCAAATGAGTTTTTTTTCCGACTTCTGAAACATCGCAGAAAAAAGTTATAGCGAAAATTCCACGATTACATATTTGGAGTAGCGAAACCCTAGAACTTGGCTCTGATACCAAATGTTATGAAACCAGCTGAAGAAAAAATAGAAAAGATAGATCAACGCCTTAGAATTCAGCCTCTTCAAGGGGGAAACCTCCTTTACATTACATAAATGAACAATCTTGGATGATACAAATGACAAAATCTCCTTTCTATTATAGGAGTCTAAGGATCACAATATAACCCAGCCGACCTAACAATAATAATATAAAGCCACAAAAATAACAATAGAGGGATTCTATGGGGCATAATAATAACAATATGGGGGCAATAGGGGCACAACAATATTAATAAGGGGTACAACTACCATAGTAATGGGGTAATCACTAGTATTATAGGGACCCAATAGAGTCATACATCAAGATTGTCATAAAAAATCCTCTTAACCATCATATATTCAATAGAAATAATGAATATATAACAACCATAAAACCAACATATGAACAAGTATATTTACCCATCAAATACAAGGTGAAAATATCTCTTATTAACATATGCAAAATGAAACTAGGTCTGGGACTTCCACGTACGACCCAACCATAGATTGGGCTAAATCAAATCTCTCTTTCAGCCAAACAACCCCACACCATATCCCAAGTATGAATGTGGGATCTCATGGAACAAAGAAAACAAAACCAATCCAAGGTTTCCGAAGGCCAAACCAACTCAACCCTCAACTAATGATTCCACCTCATAGTCAGACATCACTAACCGTCACCAGATTTGTCTGTACCCAAGTTATCTAAGGCTCAAGAGTGTTTAGTACAACTAGAGCTTTCAGAACTAGTAAGAAAACCTACAGTTGTTGTGAGGCTTCCAGAGCGATTACCTAATGAGGGCTTCTAGGACTAGTAACTCAATGCACCAAGGGCTTCCAAAGCATTTTTCCGACCAAGGCTTCTATGAATAGCAACTCAACCCAAATTGTTACAGGGCTTCCAGACTGTTTTTCCAACCAAGGCTTCGAGGAACTAGTAATTCAACCCAAAGCCATAAGTAACATGAGAAACAACCATAAAACAAAATGAAATATGCCCACAACACCATGGATACACATGAAATAGAAAGGCTAGGAAAATCCAACATTAATCTAGGAAATCCTCCATGCTAATGACAGGTCATAACCAAGGAACCACATGCATGTGCCATGCATGCAAAAACTAGCAAGGAAATCATACATTCAACTTGGTACCTGCAAGAAAAACACGTTGTAGTTGTTGATCCATATGTCCTCTTGCACTTTCTTGCTCTTCCTTTTCCTTCTTGCTCCAAATCCCAAGTATGCCACAATCCTCCAAGAGGTCTCCAAGAAAACTCTAAGTGTCCAAGAGTATGAGTGAGAGAGAGAGTAAAAAATGAGAGCTCCAAAATTGAACTGACAAAAAGCGACAAATTGAGCCTTAGATTCTTTTTTATTAATGAGGCCTATATTTTCTTCAATTTTCCATTATTTTCTTTCATTTTCCTACTTACCTACAACTTGTGACCTTTCACCTCCCTTTTTCTCCTATGTCCATTATTTTCATAAATAAAATGTCAATAAATGCCTCATGCCTTTTGAAAGCCTCTTCCATTTCCTTTGTCAATTTCCATAGAGATTAATTAATCACAAGCGATCCTCATCACTATGTTGTTTCCCAACATTCATCTTTGAATATGTGTCCCATGACCATGGTTGTTATTTTTCCTTTATTAACTTTATTACATGGATTTTTTACGAGGGTTGTTACAGTGATAAGATTTATAGAGAAGGTTAGGCATATCCAGATATAGGTACAAGAGACACTGCAAAAGTCACATGATAAATATAAGGCCAAGCATGATCAACATAGAAAATATAAATTGTTCAAGGTGGGAAACAAATTATGGCTACAATTGTACAATAAGAGGCTATAGGGTCCTATTTAGATAATCAAGGCTTTACGGTATGGTCCCTTCAAGATACTATTAAAGGTGGGTGATAATGCATATTAACTCAATTTACCACAATATATGCACATTTACTTAGTTGTGAATGTAGATGATTTGAAACTCAATAAGGCTTCCCTCATAGATCAAGAAGAGGAATAAGTTCTACCTTCTATGGAGGATTTGGCGCCAAATGCTTAGGCAAGGTTGAAAAAAGATACATTTTTACAAAATAGGTCCATAACTACAAGATAGGGGGAAATGACCTTTGGCAGATTGGGTTGAAAGGAGAACTTCCAAGCAAAGCTAAATGGTACACCTGAGAGAAGGTGGAGGAAAAATTGCCTCACCTCATTCAGTAGAATAGTTTTGGGACCAAAATCCTCCCAAAATGGGGAGGTATGGTCTATACTAGATAATTATATAAATTTCATCCATCTTTATTCTTTTAGAGTAGAAAAAGTATAGGAATTAGCTCACACAACCCTTTTTACTGGCAGGACCTAGTTTGGAAAATTGGGGTTTGAAACCTTCCAAGAGCATTTTGAGGTATTAAAGGACATTTTTTTGGGGTAATTTTTTTTTAACTTTTGGGTAGTGGCTTCGTTTTCCTATTCTACACAATGCCTTTCCAATGGTGTAATAATTGTGTCAATTAGAGTATATATGTGAATGTTATGCCACTCATAAGTTAGCCTTCCTATTTTCACCACCATAATTGGAGAGGATGCCACCTCAGATCCCATAATTCATGGAAAAGGGGCCAGCGATGATTACAATGAAGAATACTCTACAATGGTGTATAGTGTAACTCTGGTTAAGTTTTGAGGTAGTCAAACATAATCACTAGTATGCTATTGGGTTGTGTTATACTAGGAAGGAAAGGGGTTCCATTCATTCGAGTGAACTTATTCCATAGCTAAGAAAAATAGTAGAGAGGGATAGGAGATGGAGCACATAAAGATGATTTATGTAATATAATAGCCCACAAGCCACATTTCATACTTCATTGAACTTGTGAATATTTTTTATTCATGAGAGCAAAGCGGTCACACCTTCCAGCTAGGTTTTTGTCCCAAAAGGGTTTCCCACATCATATCTTGTTTCAAATGTGTGCGTGAGTTTTTATTTTTTTTTCTCTTTATTTTATGCATAGTTTTAATTTACATGCATACACTATTAACAATAATCTACATATCTATAAATTTAAAAAGAAATAAAATTGTAATAGAGCATATTTTGGATCTTTAAGTATAATTTTATCAAATCCATTATACGAATTGTTAGGTGGAATATCCATGGAAATTTATGGATCAGGAATCCTCAATCCTATTACATTCTTCTAGTTGGATTTTTAGAATATCATGATCCCTATTTCCCAAGAGTTGCTTCTATTCCTTCCTCTCATACTTCATCAATTGATTATTATCTTTTTCTAGATAATCATTTAAAGAAATAATATCAGCTTCTAGATCCTTACACTAACCTTCTCTTTCTTTTAGCTTTCTTTTCCTCACTTCTTCCATCCTTCCTTCTTATTCTAGTTGGGACTTCTAAATTACTTTTTCTTGGTCTTGATTTTCATATTTATTCAATAACTCCTTTTGTTTTCTTATGAAAGTTTCTTTATTTATTCCAGAGCGGTAATAAGCTCATCTTCAATAGAATTTTGTGACAGCCTCAAAACCATATATATATATATATATATCCCATGAGAATATATTAGCTCATTGGAAGAAGATAATGGTTAATAGAAAGTATTACAATCTAAATGTGAACTTGTCAGTCTCCTATACGAGATAGAAGAAGAATTTAAATTCTTGTTCTATCTCATATAGGATACTGACATGTTCACATTTAGATTGTAATACTTTCTTTTAACCATTATCTTCTTCCAATGAGCTAATAGATTCTCATGGGATCTTATTTCATCCTAGTGTTTCAATTCATAAAGACTACTACCTGAAGGTGTATACAAACATCTAGAAGAAGGATGAAGTAACTTACCAGTAGGTTTCGAATCTTATGTATCTTCTTCACTTTCAGGTTCTAAAAATGGATTGTTCTTTTGATGATCAAAAACAAGGGAAATTCCTTCATCATCTACTTCATTGTCTTCCATCTTCTTTGGTTATTTATAATCTTCCTCATATATATATTGGAGCTTATCTATCATCTCTGATTTAATATCACAATAAATTACCTTATCTGACTCTAATTTTGATAGTGTACTCAAGATTATATTCATGGATTTTGTATAATAGTTGTTATTCTTTCCTCCATTCTCTACATATATCCATACATCAAAGCCTTGAGTCGTTAGATGACATTCCATTATTTCCTTCCAAATTACATACTTTGATCCATTCAATAATGATGCTCCACTTGATGTATAACCAACCTGGTTATCCATGGTTCCCTGAGATATACTTTATGGGGTATATTGTATTGCTTTTGATTTCTCTTCTACATCCATGATTAGGAAGAAATTATATTCTTTGACATTTCCTGGTCATTCTGCTACACTTGATGCATTTCTTGTATAATCACATCCCTTGATATGATTTTTCTTCTTTTGAGATGCCTTCTTTTTATTCTTCCCTCCATTGGGTATAATTCCTTGGATCTATCTTCTAGTTGTTAGACTAAACCTGAAGGGACCTACTCTAAAATCAATTATTGGAATTATGATTACATTGAGAGGGGGGGTGAATCAGTGTAAATGGCCAATTTAACCGAATTAAACAATCTCAAAATTCATCATAACTAAGAACATAACAATGTATGAATAATAAAAAGCATCAAATCAACACATGAGAACACTAGCTATAGATGGAAATCCTTGCGGGAAAAAAACACAATTCTTCTAATATTTTCTTCAATGTACGATTACAATAGTTTATTGGCACCAATGACAAGCAAATACCTATTTCCCTTTATCAATTTGTAGGCATTAACCCCCAAATATTTGCAAGCACCAACTTCTTGCAAGATTCAACCTAATGTAGGAACTAGACTAATGTAGGCTCTAACATGATCGAGGCACCCAACTTTGAGATTTGCAAGCACCAACTTGTTGTAGGCTCCAAACTAATTGAGGCACGGACCTCTACAATCAATTCACATGCACTAACTTATTATAGGCTCCAACATTATTAAGGAACCAACCTATGTAACCAATTCACATGCACTAACCCACTCTAAGGTTCCAACGTAATTTAGGCACCAACCTCTGCAATCAATTCACATGGAGCAACATGTTGTAGGATCGAACCTAATTGAGGCACGAACCTCTATAATCTGCAAGCACCCACTTCCTCCTTCTTATAACATTTTCACACTGGATTCACAAGCTTCAATTCAATCCTTAAATAATAATTTATTTTTTTCTTAGAAACATCCACTTCAAAATCAACACTTTATCAAGAAAACTTCATTACTCATACCTGAAAAACATAATATACTTCATCAATAATTATAAATTGGCTCCCAACGTAGATCATTGTGTCCTCTTCACTCTTCATTTCAATATTTTGGTTATAGATAGAAAAATAAAACAACATTTATCCCTATCCCATAAATATAGCTCTACAATCCAATAACCTGACGAATATAAACTCACCTCTATTGTTTCTTCAAGATCAATTACATGTTGCACTATACACTAACCATGATAAAACACCTTTTTTCAATTCTCCTTCCTTCACTTTGATTATGAGCTCTGCGATTCTTGGTTTCGCTTATTGAGTCTTTCAAGCCATAACATATAAGAGAAATATAAATAGAATGCGCTTTCAACAATGTGGCTCATCTACTATCTATAAATTCACTTCTTTCTTAAGATGCTGTCATGCTACTTCGTGAAACTCTCCAAACAAAAACATAACTTTTCCACAATTCACAAATGATTAAATTGCTTCTTCAAACTCCTAATATCCTTAGGTTATTTATACTCTATCAAATCAACCAACCATGGTAGGGCTAACAATCATCTATATTTATATAATATATATATATATATATTATATATATATATATATATATATATATAATATAATATGATATATATATAATATATATTATTTATATATATATTTATAATATATTATATTATATATATATATATATATATATATTTATATATAATATATATATATATATATATATATATTATATATATCATATAAATATAAAGTTTATTTCTACTTGTTGGTTATTCAGTCTATCTGACCTAGATATAAATTGAGTTAATGGCTCTTTGGGGCTTCAACTATTAACTCACATGAACATAAGATATGACCGAAGTCCTAAAAATCTGAATCCATGACCTTATGAAAAATTACAGTGCACCTAAATTATTTTTGTCTCGGATTACAAGCCTCAGCACAAAATATCATTATTTACCTCATAGGTGCAGGAGTCGGGACTATAGGATAAAACAACTAGACAACAAAAATGGGATTCAGGTCCATAACTAAAATTCAAGTAAGATAGATATATTTTTAAACAAAACTATTATCAATGTGAGAACCTTGATATTTTACCTTTGAGCTCAATCTAGTATCCAATTTGTTTTTTCTTTTTTTTTTTGGAAAATGCTTATGCCCACTAACTCCCAAATCACTAGATAGTCTGATGGCTTTGCACCTAGAATCATGACCACTAGAACTTTGACAAAGAGACCATTCTATAATTATATTTAGATGACTGAATATTTCAGATGCCCTAGACATTATTCATTGTATTTAGATCAAATACTTTATGGAGAAATAT
Organism: Pinus taeda; assembly: GCA_000404065.3. Taxonomy (NCBI): domain Eukaryota; kingdom Viridiplantae; phylum Streptophyta; class Pinopsida; order Pinales; family Pinaceae; genus Pinus; species Pinus taeda. The sequence continues at coordinate 10,735 of APFE031019352.1, forward strand.
GGTATGCACATATTTCTTAGAGCCCTAGATATTTGGATAAGGTAGATAATCCTTCTGCTGATTTGGAACAATTTTTTTGTCTTTAGCTTTTTTATCAAAGGTTAAATACACTGAAAATATTTTCCAAACCAATCCTTACCACAAGTCCAAAGGGTTCCATGTCAAAAATTCAATAACGAATCAAAAATTTCCACATGGAATATTTTCCATGTCATCTCTGCCATTCACTACCACATCACATTTATTCCATGTGCCATGCCACATTGTGGCTAAAAGTAACCAAAATGTTCAAATATTCCTTTCATGTGACATGCTCATATAGTTTCATGTTGTCGCCATTGCTAAGTCACTACCACCTGGTGTCATTTAACATCCTACCTGTACTTTCATTTCATATGGGGTGCATCTCCTGTGAAAGAGAAAATCTAGTTTTAGAGAAATAATGAAACCCCTAGATTTTCTAGATAAAAAACCTCTCAGATACTTTGTGCTTCCCGAATAAGTCTAGATGAATTTGGTTCTAGAAAAATTATACAACCCTCAAATTGTCTAGACGAATCTAGTTCTAGAAGAATAATATAACCCCTTGAGTTTTATGGATGCTTGGATTCTTTGAATCCTTCTCTTTCTTCAAAACAAACTTCACTTCAATACATGGTTTCTCATCAATCCTTGGGAGTTTTAATAAGTGCTATAGACCATTGGAAAAGTCCCTAAGAGGGTTATCCAACTAAACACTTTGCATGTTCTTGTGAACAATTTACATGTAGACAAAAGGCCTTGCAAGGTAATTTGTATCATTGACCTGGGACAGGAAAGAACACACATTATCACACTTACTAGGGTCCCCATGACCTTGACACAACCAACTAAAACTTCTAACGTTCTCAACAGTCTCCTTAGGCTTGACGTCAATGAGAAAACTTTCTCAACAACACATTCCTTCAATAATTAATTATTAGTTACATACTTCCTTTTTAACTTATATATAGTTTAAATTATTTATTCATTATTGGAAATATATTTTATTCTTCCAAAGTGATGATGATAAGAGTGATTTGGAGGGATTAAATGGTATTGACAACTTTTTAACCTATATGTTTTTTTATTACATTTTTAAATGATACAAAATATATTTTTTAATGAATTCATGTTTTTTTGTTATGTTTTTTGTAGAGAGGAGGAGGAAGGTTGAAAAGAAGAGGAAGAGAATAACAACAATTCAATCAAATTTCAATGTCAAATTCATTTCATTTTCTTGTATCTATACATATTTTTTAAAGCAAAGTTGTATACAAAGTTAACGTTTCCTCACAAGGGATGTATGGTAGGGGATATATGGTAAGAATAAGAGTTTTTTTTATTGGAATTAAATATTAAAAGAGGGTTTCAACAAAAGGATTTTGGTAGGAATTTGTCAATATCTATTAAAATTAATAGCATTTTTAATATCCCAATGATTAAGGTGTTATATTGTAGGTTCAAAAAGCGAAGAACATGTACATGTTCCTTAATATGGTAGCATGTCACTTGTTTATATGGAGAAAATATTCCATGGTTATTGTATGACTTGATTTAAACTTTCATCATTGCATTTAACATACATGATATTTTTCTCATGATTGCTACTTATTAAAATAGAAGAATTCAATCTCATAACATTTAAATATTATAAAAATAATAATAATAAAAAGTAATTAAGACTAATTATTTAATTATTTAATTTTTTTAATTATAATAATTCTTAAATAATATTTATAATTAAAAAATTAAAAATTATAATTAAATATTGAAAATAAAAATTTGACTAATTTAACAAAATATTTCATTGCAATTTGACACTAAATATTATAAAATAATAATAATATAAAAGTAATTAATACTAAATTATTAGATGATTTAATTATTATAATGCTTAAATAATAGTAATGATTAAAAATTAACAATTAACAATTATAATTAAATGATTGAAAATACAAATTCGACTATTTTAACTAAATATTTCATTGCAAAATTGGCACTAACATTATGCACTTTTTTACACTAATAAGAGGCAAATTTGATGCTAATATGACATAATTTGGTTGGGTATGATGCATCCTTAATGCAATATGATGCAAGTATGCTATTAACAGTACAAGGAAGTTAAGAATTTTAACACCAATACAATGTAAACATGATGTTAAAATGATGAAATGTTTATGCAATATGACACAAAAATTGTGAATTTTGACACTACTATAGCACCACCACTATGATGCCCATGTATACGATATCAATATAGACATTGTATCAAACAATCCTAATGAAACACAAAAAAAACACATCTTCAATGCAATAACAATGCAAAGTTAACTCTAGGAGTAGACTTTTTTAGAATTTGTGATGTGGAAATAATCTTAGCAACTCCTATTTTGTCACTCTGATGATATTGTCAAGGGATTATTTTGAAAAATATGACATTGGAAATGCATGTAGCAACATAAACATGATGGAAAAAATGCCCCTTGGTGCATTGTATGTAGTGTTATGCATCATTTTTTTTTCTTATTTTTTTTTCTGCAAAAAAAAAGCATTGCATGATGATGCTAACTATGATGTTGGAGTAGTGCACTATAGTAGTGTAAGCGGTCTTTGTGATATATAACTAGAGAGGTTTAGTTAGGGCTATCAGTATATAACAAAAAATATCATGGTCAAATTAATTTTTGAGAAACTTGATATATTTCATGGGTTGATTCATTATTATACCCACCTACTCAAATGAGGATACTGCCATTAAAATACTCCTTACTCAAATAAGGATAATCATCTTAAAATCCATGAATAAGTTAAATTTTAGGAAAACATTTTTGGGGTTTGCAGGTTGAGAAGTAAAGAAGGATCATGATAATAAATCACTCGCATAAAATTTCACTCCATGCTCCAAAAGAAATATAATAACAACTGAAATCTAAGGAACATAGTGAGGACAAGGAAAAATAACCAAGCAATCTTGTAATAAGAAAAACCCTGAACTCAATGTGAAAAAACTAGAGAATGTGTTTTTACAAACATGGTTTCAAGAATAATGATGGAAAAACATGTACTTCTTAAGAAAGAAAGATAAGAAAAGGTCCCATTTTTTGGATTTTAGGTACTAATACAATGATAAAGAAAAGGTTTCTACACTTCATTAATACAAACCTTAATTAAGTCCTTGCAAAATCATCACCCAAACAACAAATATTATCGTATTTAATAAAATTATTGTCTACAAGAATTTCCTTAAGTTTTCCATTATTATATAGTGGTAAACACTCGACATGAATTTCTTAAGAACCTTAGCTGGTCTAGTTGATCTTATTTTTATAAGCGATTAAATTTCCAAAGACTTGCAATGGTTATTTGATTAACTAATTATTCGACAATCTAAGTTTCAACATAGTTTTTACCTATATATATGGCATTGAAAAACCTCATGAGATCAAGCGAGTCTCAAAGACACCTAGGAGTTTGCACGCATCTTGAGGTGTTTAAGGTAACATGATGCAATGGTAATGCAATATGACGCACAACAATTGTGGATTCTTACAATAGCACAACTCCATTATGATTCAAATATGACACCCATGTATAAAATATCAATGTAGAAAGTATGTCAAACAATGCTAATGAAACACAAAAAACACATTTTCAATGCAAGAACATTGCAAAGTTGACTCTAGAAGTAGATTTTTTGAGAATTTGTGATGTGGAAAGACTCTCAACAACTCCTATTTTATCACTGTTATAATGTTGTCAAGGGAATACTTTGAAAAACATGACACTAGAAATCGATGTAGCAACATAAACATGATGCAAAAAACATGTGTCATGGGTAACTACATGGTTCCCTGAGATATACTTTATCCATGGTTATCCACGGTTCCTTGAGATATACTTTATGGGGTATATTGTATTTCTTTTGATTTCTCTTCTACATCCATGATTAGGAAGAAATTATATTCTTTGACATTTCTTGGTCATTCTACTACACTTGATGCATTTCTTGTATAATCACATCCCTTGATATGATTTTTCTTCTTTTGAGATGCCTTCTTTTTATTCTTCCCTCCATTAGGTATAATTCCTTGGATCTATCTTCTAGTTATTAGACTAAACCTGAAGGGACCTACTCTAAAATCAATTATTGGAATTATGATTACATTGAGAGGGGGGGTGAATTAGCATAACGGCCAATTTAACGAATTAAACAATCTCAAAATTCATCATAACTAAGAACATAACAATGTATGAATAATAAAAAGCATCAAATCAACACATGAGAACACTAGCTATAGATGGAAATCCTTGCGGGATAAAACCACAATTCTTCTAATATTTTCTTCAATGTACGATTACAATAGTTTATTGGCACCAACCACAAGCAGATACCTATTTCCCTTTATCAATTTGTAGGCATTAACCCCCAAAGATGTGCAAGCACCAACTTCTTGCAAGATTGAACCTGATGTAGGAACTAAACTAATGTAGGCTCCAACATGATCGAGGCAGCCAACTTTGAGATTTGCAAGCACCGACTTGTTGTAGGCTCCAAACTAATTGAGGCATGGACCTCTACAATCAATTCACATGCACTAAACTATTATAGGCTCCAACATTATTAAGGAACCAACCTGTGTAACCAATTCACATGCACCAACCCACTCTAAGGTTCCAACTTAATTGAGGCACCAACCTCTGCAATCAATTCACATGGAGCAACATGTTGTAGGCTCGAACCTAATTGAGGCACGAACCTCTATAATCTGCAAGCACCCACTTCCTCCTTTTTATAACATTTTCACTTTGGATTCACAAGCTTCAATTCAATCCTTAAATCATAATTTATTTTTTTCTTAGAAACATCCACTTCAAAATCAACACTTTAACAAGAAAACTTCATTACTCATACCTGAAAAACATAATATACTTCATCAATAATTATAAATTGGCTCCCAACATAGATCATTGAGTCCTATTCACTCTTCATTTCAATATTTCAGTTATAGATACAAAAAGAAAACAACATTTATCCCTATCCCATAAATATAGCTCTGCAATCCAATAACCCAACGAATATAAACTCACCTCTATTGTTTCTTCAAAATCAATTACATGTTGCACTATACACTAACCATGATAAAACACCTTTTTTCAATTCTCCTTCCTTCACTTTGATTATGAGCTCTGCGATTCTTGGTTTCGCTTATTGAGTCTTTCAAGCTATAACATATAAGAGAAATATAAATAGAGTGTGCTTTCAGCAATGTGGCTCATCTACTATCTATAAATTCACTTCTTTCTTAAGATGTCGTCATGCTACTTCGTGAAACTCTCCAAAAAAAACATAACCTTTCCACAATTCACAAATGATTAAATTGCTTCTTCAAACTCCTAATATCCTTAGGTTATTTATAATCTATCGAATCAACCAACCATGGTAGGGCTGACAATCATATACATATATATATATATAGATATAGAGATATAAATTTTATTTTTACTTGTTGGTTATTCAGTCTGTCTGACCTAGATATAAATTGAGTTAATGGCTCTTTGGGGCTTCAACTATTAACTCACATGAACATAAGATATGACCGAAGTCCTAAAAATCTGAATCCATGACCTTATGAAAAATTACAGTGCACCTAAATTATTTTTGTCTCGGATTACAAGCCTCATCACAAAATATCATTATTTACCTCATAGGTGCAGGAGTTGGGACTACAGGATAAAACAACTAGACAAAAAATCTGGGATTCAGGTCCATAACTAAAATTCAAGTAAGATAGATATATTTTTAAACAAAACTATTATCTATGTGAGAACCTTGATATTTGACCTTTGACCTCAATCTATTATCCAATTTGTTTTTTTTTTTTGTTTGGAAAATGCTTATGCCCACTAACTCCTAGATCACTAGATAGTCTGATGGCTTTGCACCTAGAATCATGACCACTAGAACTTTGACAAAGAGACCATTCTATAGTTATATTTAGATGACTGAATATTTCAAATGCCCTGGACATTATTCATTATATTCAGATCAAATACTTTATGGAGAAATATCGTATGCACATATTTCTTAGAGCCCTAGATATTTGGATAAGGTAGATAATCCTTCTGCTGATTTGGAACAATTTTCTTGTCTTTAGTTTTTTTATCAAAGGTTAAATACACTGAAAATATTTTCCAAACCAATCCTTACCACAAGTCCAAAGGGTTCCATGTCAAAAATTCAATAACGAATGAAAAAATTCCACATGGAATATTTTCCACGTCATCTTTGCCATTCACTACCACATCAAATTTATTCCATGTGCCATGCCACATTGTGGCCAAAAGTAACCAACATGTTCAAATATTCCTTTCATATGACATGATCATATAGTTTCATGTTGTCGCCATTTCTAAGTCACTACCACCTGGTGTCATTTAATATCCTACTTGTACTTTCATTTCATATGGGGTGCATCGCCTATGAAAGAGAAAATCTAGTTTTAGAGAAATAATGAAACCCCTAGATTTTCTAGATACAAAACCTCTCAGATACTTTGTGCTTCCCGAATATGTCTAGATGAATTTGGTTCTAGAAAAATTATACAATCCTCAAATTGTCTAGACAAATCTAGTTCTAGAAGAATAATATAACCCCTTGAGTTTTCTGGATGCTTGGATTCTTTGAATCCTTCTCTTTCTTCAAAACACACTTCACTTCAATACATGTTTTCTCATCAATCCTTGGGAGATTTAATAAGTGCTATAGACCATTGGAAAAGTCCCTAAGAGGGTTATCCAACTAAACACGTTGTATGTTCTTGTGAACAATTTACATGTAGACAAAAGGCCTTCCAAGGTAGTTTGTATCATTGACCTGGGACAGGAAGGAACACACATTATCACACTTACCAGAGTCCCCATGACCTTGACACAACCAACTAAAACTTCCAACGTGCTCAACAATCTCCTTAGGCTTGACGTCAATGACAACACTTTCTCAACAACACATTCCTTCAATAATTAATTATTAGTTACATACTTCCTTTTTAACTTATATATAGTTGAAATTATTTATTCATTAATGGAAATATATTTTATTCTTCCAAGGTGATGATGATAAGAGTGATTTGGAAGGATTAAATGATACTTTTTAACCTATATGTTTTTTATTACATTTTTAAATGATACAAAATGTATATTTTTAATGAATTCATGTTTTTTTGTTATGTTTTTTTGTAGAGAGGAGGAGGAAGGTTCAAAAGAAGAGGAAGAGAATAACAACAATTCAATCAAATTTCAATGTCAAATTCATTTCATTTTCTTGTATCTCTACATATTTTTTAAAGCAAAGTTGTATACAAAGTTAACATTTCCTCACAAGGGATGTATGGTAGGGGATATATGGTAAGAATAAGAGTTTTTTTTATTGGAATTAATATTAAAAGAGGGTTTCAACAAAAGGATTTTGGTAGGAATTTGTCAATATCTAGTAAAATTAATGGTATTTTTAATATCCCAAAGATTAAGGTGTTATATCGTAGGTTCACAAAGCGAAGAACATGTACATGTTCCTTAATATGGTAGCATGTCACTTGTTTATATGGAGAAAATATTGCATGGTTATTGTATGAATTGATTTAAACTTTCATCATTGCATTTAACATACATGATATTTTTCTCATGATTGCTACTTATTAAAATAGAAGAATTCAATCTCATAACATTTAAATATTATAAAAATAATAATAATAATATAAAGTTAATTAAGACTAATTATTAATTATAATTAATGCTTAAATTAATATTTTATAATTAAAAAATAAAAATTATAATTAAATAATTGAAAAATAGAAATTTGACTAATTTAACTAATATTTCATTGCTAAGAACATAACAATGTATGAATAATAAAAAGCATCAAATCAACACATGAGAACACTAGCTATAGATGGAAATCCTTGCGGGATAAAACCACAATTCTTCTAATATTTTCTTCAATGTACGATTACAATAGTTTATTGGCACCAACCACAAGTAGATACCTATTGCCCTTTATCAAATTGTAGGCATTAACCCCCAAAGATGTGCACGCACCAACTTCTTGCAAGATTCAACCTGATGTAGGAACTAAACTAATGTAGGCTCCAACATGATCGAGGCACCCAACTTTGAGATTTGCAAGCACTGACTTGTTGTAGGTTCCAAACTAATTGAGGCACGGACCTCTACAATCAATTCACATGCACTAACCTGTTATAGGCTCCAACATTATTAAGGAACCAACCTATGTAACCAATTCACATGCACCAACCCACTCTAAGGTTCCAACGTAATTTAGGCACCAACCTCTGCAATCAATTCACATGGAGCAACATGTTGTAGGCTCGAACATAATTGAGGCATGAACCTCTATAATCTGCAACCATCCACCTCCTCCTTTTTATAACATTTTCACACTGGATTCATAAGATTCAATTCAATCCTTAAATCATAATTTATTTTTTTCTTAGAAACATCCACTTCAAAATCAACACTTTATCAAGAAAAATTCATTACTCATACCTAAAGAACATAATATACTTCATCAAAAATTATAAATTGTCTCCCAACATAGATCATTGAGTCCTCTTCACTCTTCATTTCAATATTTCAGTTATAGATACAAAAAGAAAACAACATTTATCCCTATCCCATAAATATAGCTCTGCAATCCAATAACCCAACGAATATAAACTCACCTCTATTGTTTCTTCAAAATCAATTACATGTTGCACTATACACTAACCATGATAGAACACCTTTTTCAATTCTCCTTCCTTCACTTTCATTATGAGCTCTGCGATTCTTGGTTTCGCTTATTGAGTTTTTCAAGCCATAACATAAAATAGAAATATAAATAGAATGTGCTTTCAGCAATGTGGCTCATCTACTATCCATAAATTCACTTCTTTCTTAAGATGCCGTCATGCTACTTCGTGAAACTCTCCAAAAAAAAACATAACTTTTCCACAATTCACAAATGATTAAATTGCTTCTTCAAACTCCTAATATCCTTAGGTTATTTATACTATATCAAATCAACCAACCATGGTAGGGCTGATAATCATCTATATATATATTATATATAGATATTTATATATATATATATATATAATATAGTAATAATATATATATATATAGATATATCTTATATATTATAATATGTTTATATATATTAGAGATGAGAGAGAGAGAGTAGATCGGAGAGAGAGATGAGTTTATTTTACTGTGGTTATCGCCGCATCATCGACTCAGAATAATTTGAGTTAATCGCTCATTTGGGGCTTCAACTATTAACTACTCTATAACATAAATAAGACCGAAGTCCTAAAAATTTGAATCCATGACCTTATGAAAAATCACAGTCCACCTAAATTATTTTTGTCTCGGATTACAAGCCTCAACACAAAATATCATTATTTACCTCATAGGTGCAGGAGTCGGGACTACAGGATAAAACAACTAGACAACAAATTTGGGATTGAGGTCCATAACTAAAATTCAAGTAACATAGATATATTTTTAAACAAAACTATTATCGATGTGAGAACCTTGATATTTGACCTTTGACCTCAATCTAGTATCCAATTTGTTTTTTTTCTTTTGGAAAATGCTTATGCCCACTAACTCCCAGATCACTAGATAGTCTGATGGCTTTGCACCTAGAATCATGACCACTAGAACTTTGACAAAGAGACCATTCTATAGTTATATTTAGATGACTGAATATTTCAGATGCCCTGGACATTATTCATTGTATTCAGATCAAATACTTTATGGAGAAATATGGTATGCACATATTTCTTAGAGCCCTAGATATTTGGATAAGGTAGATAATCATTATGCTCATTTGGAACAATTTTCTTGTCTTTATCTTTTTTATCAAAGGTTAAATACACTGAAAATAGTTTCCAAACCAATCCTTACCACAAGTCCAAAGGGTTCCATGTCAAAAATTCAATAACGAATCAAAAATTTCCACATGGAATATTTTCCACGTCATCTCTGCCATTCACTACCACATCACATTTATTCCATGTGCCATGCCACATTGTGGCCAAAAGTAACCAACATGTTCAAATATTCCTTTCATGTGACATGCTCATATAGTTTCATGTTGTCGCCATTGCTAAGTCACTACCACCTGGTGTCATTTAACATCCTACCTGTACTTTCATTTCATATGGGGTGCATCTCTTGTGAAAGAGAAAATCTAGCTTTAGAGAAATAATGAAACCCCTAGATTTTCTAGATACAAAACCTCTCAGATACTTTGTACTTCCCGAATTTGTCTAGATGAATTTGCTTCTAGAAAAATTATACAACCCTCAAATTGTCTGGACGAATCTAGTTCTAGAAGAATAATATAGCCCCTTGAGTTTTCTGGATGCTCGGATTCTTTGAATCCTTCTCTTTCTTCAAAACACACTTCACTTCAATACATGTTTTCTCATCAATCCTTGGGAGTTTTAATAAGTGCTATAGACCATTGGAAAAGTCCCTAAGAGGGTTATCCAACTAAACACTTTGCATGTTCTTGTGAACAATTTACATGTAGACAAAAGGCCTTCCAAGGTAGTTTGTATCATTGACCTGGGACAGGAAGGAACACATATTATCACACTTACCAGGGTCCCCATGACCTTGACACAACCAACTAAAACTTCCAACGTGCTCAACAATCTCCTTAGGCTTGACGTCAATGACAACACTTTCTCAACAACGCATTCCTTCAATAATTAATTATTAGTTACATACTTCCTTTTTAACTTATATATAGTTGAAATTATTTATTCATTAATGGAAATATATTTTATTCTTCCAAAGTGATGATGATAAGAGTGATTTGGAGGGATTAAATGGTATTGACAACTTTTTAACCTATATGTTTTTTTATTACATTTTTAAATGATACAAAATATATTTTTTAATGAATTCATGCTTTTTTGTTAGGTTTTTTTGTAGAGAGGTGGAGGAAGGTTGAAAAGAAGAGGAAGAGAATAACAACAATTCAATCAAATTTCAATGTCAAATTCATTTCATTTTCTTGTATCTCTACATATTTTTTAAAGCAAAGTTGTATACAAAGTTAACATTTCCTCACAAGGGATGTATGGTAGGGGATATATGGTAAGAATAAGAGTTTTTTTATTGGAATTAAATATTAAAAGAGGGTTTCAACAAAAGGATTTTGGTAGGAATTTGTCAATATCTAGTAAAATTAATAGCATTTTTAATATCCCAAAGATTAAGGTGTTATATCGTAGGTTCACAAAGCGAAGAACATGTACATGTTCCTTAATATGGTAGCATGTCACTTGTTTATATGGAGAAAATATTGCATGGTTATTGTATGACTTGATTTAAACTTTCATCATTGCATTTAACATACATGATATTTTTCTCATGATTGCTACTTATTAAAATAGAAGAATTCAATCTCATAACATTTAAATATTATAAAAATAATAATAATATAAAGTAATTAAGACTACAATTATTTAATTATTTAATATATAATGCTTAAAATACTATTTTAATAAAAATTATAATTATAATTAATTTGAAAATTAAAAATCTTGACTAATCTTAACTAATATCTTCATTGCCGAATTTTGACACTAAATATTTATAAAAGTATTGGAATAATAATTAAAAGTAATTAATTACTAAATTATTAGATAATTTAATTATAATAATGCTTAAAATAATAGCAATTAATTAAAATTACAATTAACAATTATAATTAAATGATTGAAAATACAAATTTGACTATTTTAACTAAATATTTCATTGCAAAATTGGCACTAACATTATGCACTTTTTTACACTAATAAGAGGCAACTTTGATGCTAATATGACATAATTTGGTTGGGTATGATGCATCCTTAATGCAATATGATGCAAATATGCTATTAACAATACAATAAAGTTAAGAATTTTAACAACAATACAATGTAAACATGATGTTAAAATGATGAAATGTTTATGCAATATGACACAAATATTGTGAATTTTGACACTATTATAGCACCACCACTATGATGCCCATGTATATGATATCAATATAGACTGTATCAGACAATCCTAATGAAACACAAAAAAAACACATCTAACAATGCAAAGTTAACTATAGGAGTAGACTTTTTTAGAATTTGTGATGTGGAAATAATCTTAGCAACTCCTATTTTGTCACTCTGATGATATTGTCAAGGGAATATTTTGAAAATTATGACATTGGAAATGCATGTAGCAACATAAACATGATGGAAAAAATGCCCCTTGGTGCACTATGTGTAGTGTCATGCGTCATTTTTATTTTTATTTTTTATTTTATTTATTTTTTTATTTTATTTTATTTATATTTTATTATTTTATTTTTTTTTATTTATTTTATTTTTTTTTATTTTATTTTATTTTATTTATTTTTTTTTTTTCCGCAAAAAAAAAGCATTGCATGATGATGCTAAATATTATGTTGGAGTAGTGCACTATAGAGTGTAAGTGGTCTTTGTGATATATAACTAGAGAGGTTTAGTTAGGGCTATCACTATATAACAAAAAATATCATGGTCAAATTAATTTTTGGGAAACTTAATATATTTCATGGGTTGATTCATTATTATACCCCCCTACTCAAATGAGGATACTCCCATTAAAATACTCCTTACTCAAATGAGGATAATCACCTTAAAATCCATGAATAAGTTAAATTTTAGGAAAACATTTTTGGGGTTTACAGGTTGAGAAGTAAAGAAGGATCATGATAAATAAATCACTCGCATAAAATTTCACTCCATACTCCAAAAGAAATATAATAACAACTGAATCTAAGGAACATAGTGAGGACAAACAAAAATAACCAAGCAATCTAGTAATAAGAAAAACCCTCAACTCAATGTGAAAAAACTAGAGAAGGTTTTTTTACAAACATGGTTTCAAGAATAATGATGGAAAAACATATACTTCTTAAGAAACAAAGATAAGAAAAGGTCCCATTTTTTGGGTTTTAGGTACTAATACAATGATAAAGAAAAGGTTTCTACACTTCATTAATACAAACCTTAATTAAATCCTTGCAAAATCATCACCCAAACAATAAATATTATCATATTTAATAAAATTATTGTCTACAAGAATTTCCTTAAGTTTTCCATTATTATATAGTGGTAAACACTCGACATGAATTTCTTAAGAACCTTAGCTGGTCTAGTTGATCTTATTTTTATAAGCGATTAAATTTCCCAAGACTTGCAATGGTTATTTGATTAACTAATTATTCGACAATCTAAGTTTCAACATAGTTTTTACCTATATATATGGCATTGAAAAACCTCATGACATGAAGCAAGTCTCAAAGACACCTAGGAGTTTGCACTCATCTTGAGGTGTTTAAGGTAACATGATGCAATGGTAATGCGATATGACACAAAAATTGTGGATTCTTACAATAGCACAACTCCATTATGATTCAAATATGACACCCATGTATAAAATATCAATGTAGAAAGTATGTCAAACAATGCTAATGAAACACAAAAAACACATTTTGAATGTAGGAACATTGCAAAGTTGACTCTAGAAGTAAATTTTTTGAGAATTTGTGATGTGGTAAGACTCTCAACAACTCCTATTTTATCACTCTTATAATGTTGTCAAGGGAATACTTTGAAAAACATGACACTAGAAATCGATGTAGCAACATAAACATGATGCAAAAAAAATGTGTCATGGGTAACTACATGGTTCCCTGAGATATACTTTATCCATGGTTATCCATGGTTCCCTGAGATATACTTTATGGGGTATATTGTATTGCTTTTGATTTCTCTTCTGCATCCATGATTAGGAAGAAATTATATTCTTTGACATTTCCTGGTCATTCTGCTACACTTGATGCATTTCTTGTATAATCACATCCCTTGATATGATTTTTCTTCTTTTGAGATGCCTTCTTTTTATTCTTCCCTCCATTGGGTATAACTCCTTGGATCTATCTTCTAGTTGTTAGACTAAACCTGAAGGGACCTACTCTAAAATCAATTATTGGAATTATGATTACATTGAGAGGGGGGGTGAATCAGTGTAATGGCCAATTTAGCCGAATTAAACAATCTCAAAATTAATCATAACTAAGAACATAACAATGTATGAATAATAAAAAGCATCAAATCAACACATGAGAACACTAGCTATAGATGGAAATCCTTGCGGGATAAAACCACAATTCTTCTAATATTTTCTTCAATGTACGATTACAATAGTTTATTGGCACCAACCACAAGTAGATACCTATTGCCCTTTATCAAATTGTAGGCATTAACCCCCAAAGATGTGCACGCACCAACTTCTTGCAAGATTCAACCTGATGTAGGAACTAAACTAATGTAGGCTCCAACATGATCGAGGCACCCAACTTTGAGATTTGCAAGCACTGACTTGTTGTAGGTTCCAAACTAATTGAGGCACGGACCTCTACAATCAATTCACATGCACTAACCTGTTATAGGCTCCAACATTATTAAGGAACCAACCTATGTAACCAATTCACATGCACCAACCCACTCTAAGGTTCCAACGTAATTTAGGCACCAACCTCTGCAATCAATTCACATGGAGCAACATGTTGTAGGCTCGAACATAATTGAGGCATGAACCTCTATAATCTGCAACCATCCACCTCCTCCTTTTTATAACATTTTCACACTGGATTCATAAGATTCAATTCAATCCTTAAATCATAATTTATTTTTTTCTTAGAAACATCCACTTCAAAATCAACACTTTATCAAGAAAAATTCATTACTCATACCTAAAGAACATAATATACTTCATCAAAAATTATAAATTGTCTCCCAACATAGATCATTGAGTCCTCTTCACTCTTCATTTCAATATTTCAGTTATAGATACAAAAAGAAAACAACATTTATCCCTATCCCATAAATATAGCTCTGCAATCCAATAACCCAACGAATATAAACTCACCTCTATTGTTTCTTCAAAATCAATTACATGTTGCACTATACACTAACCATGATAGAACACCTTTTTCAATTCTCCTTCCTTCACTTTCATTATGAGCTCTGCGATTCTTGGTTTCGCTTATTGAGTTTTTCAAGCCATAACATAAAATAGAAATATAAATAGAATGTGCTTTCAGCAATGTGGCTCATCTACTATCCATAAATTCACTTCTTTCTTAAGATGCCGTCATGCTACTTCGTGAAACTCTCCAAAAAAAAACATAACTTTTCCACAATTCACAAATGATTAAATTGCTTCTTCAAACTCCTAATATCCTTAGGTTATTTATACTATATCAAATCAACCAACCATGGTAGGGCTGATAATCATCTATATATATTATATATTAATATTATATATATATATCTTATATATATTATATATATTATTATATATATATATTATATATATAATATATATATATATCTGTATATAGAGAGAGAGAGAGAGAGAGAGAGAGAGATAGATTTTATTTTTACTTGTTGGTTATTCAAGTCTATCTGACCTAGATATAAATTGAGTTAATGGCTCTTTGGGGCTTCAACTATTAACTCACATGAACATAAGATATGACCGAAGTCCTAAAAATTTGAATCCATGACCTTATGAAAAATCACAGTCCACCTAAATTATTTTTGTCTCGGATTACAAGCCTCAACACAAAATATCATTATTTACCTCATAGGTGCAGGAGTCGGGACTACAGGATAAAACAACTAGACAACAAATTTGGGATTGAGGTCCATAACTAAAATTCAAGTAACATAGATATATTTTTAAACAAAACTATTATCGATGTGAGAACCTTGATATTTGACCTTTGACCTCA
The DNA here is from genome assembly GCA_000404065.3 of Pinus taeda. Taxonomy (NCBI): domain Eukaryota; kingdom Viridiplantae; phylum Streptophyta; class Pinopsida; order Pinales; family Pinaceae; genus Pinus; species Pinus taeda. The sequence continues at coordinate 26,654 of APFE031019352.1, forward strand.
ATCTAGTATCCAATTTGTTTTTTTTCTTTTGGAAAATGCTTATGCCCACTAACTCCCAGATCACTAGATAGTCTGATGGCTTTGCACCTAGAATCATGACCACTAGAACTTTGACAAAGAGACCATTCTATAGTTATATTTAGATGACTGAATATTTCAGATGCCCTGGACATTATTCATTGTATTCAGATCAAATACTTTATGGAGAAATATGGTATGCACATATTTCTTAGAGCCCTAGATATTTGGATAAGGTAGATAATCATTATGCTCATTTGGAACAATTTTCTTGTCTTTATCTTTTTTATCAAAGGTTAAATACACTGAAAATAGTTTCCAAACCAATCCTTACCACAAGTCCAAAGGGTTCCATGTCAAAAATTCAATAACGAATCAAAAATTTCCACATGGAATATTTTCCACGTCATCTCTGCCATTCACTACCACATCACATTTATTCCATGTGCCATGCCACATTGTGGCCAAAAGTAACCAACATGTTCAAATATTCCTTTCATGTGACATGCTCATATAGTTTCATGTTGTCGCCATTGCTAAGTCACTACCACCTGGTGTCATTTAACATCCTACCTGTACTTTCATTTCATATGGGGTGCATCTCTTGTGAAAGAGAAAATCTAGCTTTAGAGAAATAATGAAACCCCTAGATTTTCTAGATACAAAACCTCTCAGATACTTTGTACTTCCCGAATTTGTCTAGATGAATTTGCTTCTAGAAAAATTATACAACCCTCAAATTGTCTGGACGAATCTAGTTCTAGAAGAATAATATAGCCCCTTGAGTTTTCTGGATGCTCGGATTCTTTGAATCCTTCTCTTTCTTCAAAACACACTTCACTTCAATACATGTTTTCTCATCAATCCTTGGGAGTTTTAATAAGTGCTATAGACCATTGGAAAAGTCCCTAAGAGGGTTATCCAACTAAACACTTTGCATGTTCTTGTGAACAATTTACATGTAGACAAAAGGCCTTCCAAGGTAGTTTGTATCATTGACCTGGGACAGGAAGGAACACATATTATCACACTTACCAGGGTCCCCATGACCTTGACACAACCAACTAAAACTTCCAACGTGCTCAACAATCTCCTTAGGCTTGACGTCAATGACAACACTTTCTCAACAACGCATTCCTTCAATAATTAATTATTAGTTACATACTTCCTTTTTAACTTATATATAGTTGAAATTATTTATTCATTAATGGAAATATATTTTATTCTTCCAAAGTGATGATGATAAGAGTGATTTGGAGGGATTAAATGGTATTGACAACTTTTTAACCTATATGTTTTTTTATTACATTTTTAAATGATACAAAATATATTTTTTAATGAATTCATGCTTTTTTGTTAGGTTTTTTTGTAGAGAGGTGGAGGAAGGTTGAAAAGAAGAGGAAGAGAATAACAACAATTCAATCAAATTTCAATGTCAAATTCATTTCATTTTCTTGTATCTCTACATATTTTTTAAAGCAAAGTTGTATACAAAGTTAACATTTCCTCACAAGGGATGTATGGTAGGGGATATATGGTAAGAATAAGAGTTTTTTTATTGGAATTAAATATTAAAAGAGGGTTTCAACAAAAGGATTTTGGTAGGAATTTGTCAATATCTAGTAAAATTAATAGCATTTTTAATATCCCAAAGATTAAGGTGTTATATCGTAGGTTCACAAAGCGAAGAACATGTACATGTTCCTTAATATGGTAGCATGTCACTTGTTTATATGGAGAAAATATTGCATGGTTATTGTATGACTTGATTTAAACTTTCATCATTGCATTTAACATACATGATATTTTTCTCATGATTGCTACTTATTAAAATAGAAGAATTCAATCTCATAACATTTAAATATTATAAAAATAATAATAATATAAAAGTAATTAAGACTAAATTATTTAATTATTGAATTATTTAATTATAATAATCCTTAAATAATATTTATAATTAAAATTAAAAATTATAATTAAATATATTGAAAATACAAATTTGACTACTTTAACTAAATATCATTGCAATTTTGACACTAAATTTTATAAAATAATAATAATATAAAAGTAATTAATACTAAATTATTAGATGATTTAATTATAATAATGCTTAAATAATAGTAATAATTAAAAATTAACAATTAACAATTATAATTAAATGATTGAAAATACAAATTTGACTATTTTAACTATATATTTCATTGCAAAATTGGCACTAACATTATGCACTTTTTTACACTAATAAGAGGCAACTTTGATGCTAATATGACATAATTTGGTTCGGTATGATGCATCCTTCATGCAATATGATGCAAATATGCTATTAACAATACAAGGAAGTTAAGAATTTTAACACCAATACAATGTAAACATGATGTTAAAATGATGAAATGTTTATGCAATATGACACAAAAATTCTGAATTTTGACACTACTATAGTACCACCACTACGATGCCCATGTATACGATATCAATATAGACATTGTATCAAACAATCCTAATGAAACACAAAAATAAACACATCTTCAATGCAATAACAATGCAAAGTTAACTCTAGGAGTAGACTTTTTTAGAATTTGTGATGTGGAAATAATCTTAGCAACTCCTATTTTGTTACTCTCATGATATTGTCAAGGGATTATTTTGAAAAATATGACATTGGAAATGCATGTAGCAACATAAACATGATGGAAAAAATGCCCCCTCGTGCATTGTGTGTAGTGTCATGCATCATTTTTTTTTCTTATTTTTTTTCTGCAAAAAAAAAGCATTGCATGATGATGCTAAAGATGATGTTGGAGTAGTGCACTATAGTAGTGTAAGTAGTCTTTGTGATATATAACTAGAGAGGTTTAGTTAGGGCTATCAGTATATAACAAAAAATATCATGGTCAAATTAATTTTTGGGAAACTTAATATATTTCATGGGTTGATTCATTACTATACCCCCCTACTCAAATGAGGATACTCCCATTAAAATACTCCTTACTCAAATCAGGATAATCACCTTAAAATCCATGAATAAGTTAAATTTTAGGAAAACATTTTTGGGCTTTGCAGGTTGAGAAGTAAAGAAGGATCGTGATAAATAAATCACTCGCATAAAATTTCACTCCATACTCCAAAAGAAATATAATAACAACTGAAATCTAAGGAACATAGTGAGGACAAGGAAAAATAACCAAGCAATCTAGTAATAGGAAAAACCCTCAACTCAATGTGAAAAAACTAGAGAAGGTTTTTTTACAAACATGGTTTCAAGAATAATGATGGAAAAACATGTACTTCTTAAGAAACAAAGATAAGAAAAGGTCCCATTTCTTGGGTTTTAGGTACTAATACAATGATAAAGAAAAGGTTTCTTCACTTCATTAATACAAACCTTAATTAAATCCTTGCAAAATCATCACCCAAACAATAAATATTATCATATTTAATAAAATTATTGTCTACGAGAATTTCCTTAAGTTTTCCATTATTATATAGTGGTAAACACTCGACATGAATTTCTGAAGAACCTTAGATGGTCTAGTTGATCTTATTTTCATAAGCGATTAAATTTGCCAAGACCTGCAATGGTTATTTGATTAACTAATTATTCGACAATCTAAGTTTCAACATAGTTTTTACCTATATATATGGCATTGAAAAACCCCATGACATCAAGCAAGTCTCAAAGACACCTAGGAGTTTGCACTCATCCTGAGGTGTTTAAGGTAACATAATGCAATGGTAATGCAATATGACACAAAAATTGTGGATTCTTACAATAGCACAACTCCATTATGATTCAAATATGACACCCATGTATAAAATATCAATGTAGAAAGTATGTCAAACAATGCTAATGAAACACAAAAAACACATTTTCAATGCAGGAACATTGCGAAGTTGACTCTAGAAGTAGGTTTTTTTAGAATTTGTGATGTGGAAAGACTCTCAACAACTCCTATTTTATCACTGTTATAATGTTGTCAAGGGAATACTTTGAAAAACATGACACTAGAAATCGATGTAGCAACATAAACATGATGCAAAAAAAATGTGTCATGGGTAACTACATGCAGTGTCCTCCATAAGTATTTTTTTTGGCACAATCCACTTTGCAGGGTGACACAAAAGATAATGTTTGAGTAGTGCACTATAGTAGTGTAAGTTTATTTTGTGGTAGATGACTAGAGAGGTCTAACTAGCACTATCAATGTATAGTGACAAATGTCATGGTCAAATTAAATTTTAGAAAAATTAATGTAGCTCATTGGGTTGATTCATCATTACATCCCTAATCAAATGATGATAATCCCCTTAAAATCCATGGATAGGTTAAATTTTAGGAATTTCTCTCTTTTGGGTTTTAGGATTGAAAGTAAAGAAGGATCGTGATAGAGAAATCACTCATACATGATAACCAAACAATCTAGTGATAAGAAAAACACTCCACTCAAAGTGAAAACCTAGAGAATGTTTTTAAATCTTATTTTTTAGGTTTTAGGTACTGACACAATGATAACTAAAAGTTTCCTAGACTTATTTAACCAAAAATTTGATCAAACCCTTTCATAACCATCAACCAGAAAACAAATATTATCATATTTAATAAAATTAGTATATATGATAATTTCCTTAGGTTTTTTATTAGTATATAGTGGTAAACATTAGACACATATTTCTTAAAAGCTTAAGTCGGTCTCACGATCTTATTCTTATGAGACACTAAGATTTCACCGACACTTGCAATGGTTATTTGATCAACTAATCCATCAATAACATAAGGAATATTATTAACTTGTATAAATGGCATTGAGACACCTCATAAAATAGAACAAGTGGTAAACACCCATAGAAGTTTGCATTCATATTGAAGTGTTTAAAATTATGTGATTACATGAAATTACATTAGTAAACTTGATAATGCAACTCTAACATTTGAGAATGTCTCATGTTCTTAAAAATAATTATCCTTTATTATGAGATAGTCGAGAAATAGTCATCTAATCATATAACAAATTTCTTCATAAATATATATAAAGAATACCATAATTGATCAATTTCGCATTTATTGGAAATTATTATAACATTAAGGAGGGGTAATTCATTGTAGTGGTAAATTTAAACAATATCACAATATATCATAACTAAAAATGTAACAATTCATAAAAAAAAATCTATCATCATATCAATAAAAAAGAATTCCATATGTACGTGGAAACTCTTGCAAGAGAAAACCACAAATATTCTTATCTTCTTTAATCTTTAATTACAATTATTTACTTGTATTGATCAGAAGCAGACACCAATATCTTGAAGTATGAAAGAATAAACTTCCTTTAGGCTACAACCTGATTAACATGTCAACCTAAGTGATATGCAAGCACCTAATTGCTTTGAGATTGAACCTTCTTGAGGCACACACCTCAGAGATGTGGAAGCACCAACTTGTTTTAGGCTACAACCTGATTGAGGCACCAACCTTCGAAATCATAGTGTGTCTTCCCTTTTCATAACATTTTCACACTTGGACACACAAGTCTTCCAATCAATATTGAAGAGAAAAAATTCACCATACTTATTTTATCTTTGCAACTTAAAACATCCACATATCACATTGTACTCTAATTTTAGTTTTCCAATAGTAACTCTGATTTCTTCTTTATACTAAAAAAAATTAACATGCTAACCTCAGTGATATGAAAACACCAAATTTCTTTGGGATTCAACGTGCTTTGGGAACACACTGCAAACATGTGCAAGCACCAACTTGCTTTAGGCTACAACCTGATTGAGGCACCAACCTCGGAAATCATAGTTTGCCTTCCCTTTTCATAACATTTTCACACTTGGACACACAAGTCTTGCAATCAATATTGAAGAGAAAACATTCACCATACTGATTTTATCTTTGTAACTTAACACATTCAGGTAACACCTTGTACTCTAATTTTAGTTTCCCAATAAAAACTTTGATTTCTTCTTTATACTCAACAAAAATGAACATGCCAACCTCAGTGATATGCAAACACCTAATTTCTTTGGGATTCAACCTGCTTGAGGCACACACCTCATAGATGTGAAAGCACCAACTTGCTTTATGCTACAACCTAATTGAGGCACCAACCTTGGAAATCATATTGTGCCTTCCCTTTTCATAACATTTTCACACTTGGACACACAAGTCTTCCAATCAATATTAAAGAGAAAACATTCACCATATTGATTTTAGCTTTGCAACTTAACATATCCCTATAAGCCCTTGTGCTCTAATTTTAGTTTTCCAATAGAAACTCTGATTTCTTATTTATACTCGACAAAAATTAATCATGAATAAACTTGGACTACGTAGTAAGAAATCTCATACCTGGTCAATGAATTAAGAAATACAAGGGATCAAATATAAGCTTGGACCTTTAGATTACATAAACATGTCCGTACATACAATAGTTGTACTCATAGTTTTGATGTGCGCAGAAGAGTAACTTCTAGGGAAAACAAAGCTTTGGCTTCATGTGATCGGGTTACTATTGTGTTAGATTGGTTTAGGCTTAGAGTATACCCATGTAAGTCGATACAAACTCAATGATTTGGCCCTCAATGTTTTTTGTGCTCGATCCTCAACAAAGATAACTAATCCTCTGCAATGATTACTCGTGCCTTTTGGCTCGATATAAAACCATGAAAGTTTTTCCAATGATTTGTCCTTTGGCCTTTTGTGCTCGATCTACAACATAGATGGCTCATCCTTCATAGTAATAAATGATGTTGTTTGGCTCTGCATAAACAATGCAAGTTTTCAATGCTTCGCCCTTCCTCCTTTTGTGCTTGGCCTCCACAGAAATAGCTTGTGCAGCTATAGATCAACCTATACAGAGATAGACTGTGCAACTATAGCTCAACCTATACAGAGATAGCTCGTCCTCCCATAGTGATGGATAGGGCCTCCACAAAGATATATCAGGCTTTCAACAAGGATAGATTTTCATCCTGCAATGATAGCTCGAGCTTCCACTAATATAGTTTGTCCTCTCGTAATGATAGCTTGGGCCTCCACCAAAGATAGATTGTCGTCCTGCAGCGATAACTTAGGCTTCCACAGAGTTAGATTGTCCACCCATAGCAGTAAGTTAGGCTTCCATAATGATAGCTTATGTAGTTATAGCTTAGGAATCCAATAGAGATAGCTCACAAGGATGGCTCGAGCTTCCAACCGATATAGCTCATACTCCACAATTATAGCTCGAAACCCACACTAACAAACTTAGAAATTCGACTCTCAACTTCTTCGAACTATCACACTAGCTCCAATCTCTTCATCCCTTGATCAACTTTGCTTTAAATGTCATCATAATTCTCAACGAGAACACATAATGTATCCTTTTGATCAAATTGGTGCTCATATATATAGTTTTACATAGTTAAATTTGGATCAGGGCCAACGAGAAACTATCAAACAGAACCATGATCAATAGTTACAAATCCATGTTGTGCTTTGACCAACATCAACATGGATTCCCTTCGAGAGCCATTGTGTTGACCCATAGGATCACCTTCAAAGTTGTGTGCTTATCAAGATAAAACTTTGTTTGCCCAAGGTTGATGTTGATGCACTCAATGACTTATTGTTTTAACCCATAGGACTACCTTCAAAATCATTTGCTTACCACTAGTCTTGCTCTAACCTTTTAGCCCTCGGGGACTTAACATATTTTCTATGTGACCTAACCTAATGACTGTGCTCTTAACCATTTACTCGAACTTATGTTGACATCAACATGATGAATTGTTGGAATCATTATGCCATATGTCACCCTTCGAGTGGTTTCATGTGTCAGTCAAAGATAGCCCAACGAGCCAACTAAGAATGTTAGTTTTCCATGCCACATGTCACATGTCATACTCTGCCACGTCATCATAAATGTTGACATCACCTTTGTGTTTTCCATGCCACATCGTCATCGTCATGCTATCCACCTAACTTGCTACAAGGAATCGCCACATCATGTCATTGTTTCCACATGTCCTCATCCTATTGGCCATGTTGTTCGTCATGTCATCCACATCATGTTGTCCATATGACTTGCTACGTGGCCTTGGCATGTCATGATGTTGTGTCCACACGTCCTTGTCTTACTGCTATGTAATCTATCACATCATCCAAGTCTTTCCACTTGTCTTTATCATGCTATGTGTAGCATAACTTGCCACATGTTGAGGCAACATAGGTCCACATCATACTCTGCGTATAAGCCAAATCACAAAACTACCAACAATTCTACATCTATGTGTCGAGATGACACATGTCTTCCTAATGGTCACATCAAGAGACCACTGGCGATAAAAGACTTGGGTGGAGGGGATCCACACCAATTGTCGTCATGGATCATCCCTACAATAAACCACCATGGCATTTTCTTTGGCCTACCCTAGCGTTAACCTTTGGTATCATGGGATGGCCCCAGTACCTATGAGGATCATTGGATCTGGGCACATCCGAATTAACAATTGACAACATGTGCACCATATATAGTTAAAATTCATGCAATTTCAATACTTTGTTACCATTAATTGCACATTGCCTCACCAAATCCATCAACAAAGTTGCACTTTGTTTACTATAAATCAAGTTTTCTCCTAATTCTTTCAGAGTTTTGCCAAGTACCATATACCGTAGGAAAACTCTCGCAGAAAACTATTTAATTAAAACCTTTACAAACTTGTTTGATTGACATAACTCCAACAAATACTCAATAAACTCAAAATATCTTTAAACTTCCAAACATCCTTTGACATCAATCCCACCATACTTGTTAACCACATCTCTATGTAATTTATAACTGGATTTTTTTGTAAAGATAAAAAAATTGCACCGTTGACGAACTAGTCATACTAAAAACTAAAAAGGTGGGACAAACACATCACAAAATGACAGCATGAATTGTATTCACAAAGGCGTTATTTCCGTACCTTTTATCTTTTGGAAAAATAAAATAAAATCGAGCATTACCAAGTACCTTATTTCCATGCTTCATTATTTTTGCTAATCTTCTCAGCCTCCAAAATTTGTTTTTTTTTTTGGGAGCTTAGAAAATGACTACGCATTACAATTTCTAAATTGCGACGTTTTCTTTTTTGGGAGCTTAGACAACGACTACGCATTATAATTTCTAAATTGCGACATGGAATAATGTGATGGTAGAAAAGAGAAACTTAGCCGATGCACGAACAAGACTGCGTTTAAGTATGAGATTTAATGTCAGGTAAAATTTAATCATGTTTGTTATGTTTATTGTAAATATCATCAAAATTATTATAATAAAACTTAAACATTTATCAAAAGGTGATGATTTTACTAAATTACTAAAAGAACCTACTTATTATTGCAACGTGTAAATTTCATTTTATTAGGTTAAATCATATCTGATTTGGATATTTCTAAAATCTATATAAGAATAAATTTGAAGAATAAGTATATTGTGACGTTGTTATTGATGATATTGATGGCTGGTTCTCAATTATGCAAAGATAGATGTTAGAATAGATGTTATAATATAATCCTTAATGTATAAATTTGATTTATTAATAGTAATTATGTTACATTTTACATAGTTTTGTTTGAAATCTCATCAAAGATTCAAAATGTTGTTATAGATATTAATTTTGTAAATAATACATCTCATAAATCTTGTGCTTGAAGTAAATAAGAGAACTTTGGGTCATTTTTAAAATATTTGATAAATCGCACTCATGCAATGTTGCTAGAAACAATTAAAAAACACAAAAAGCATGAGATAGATAAGTATACTTAGATTTTGAGGAAAAAGGAATGAACAATCTAGAAAACAAACAAGTGACAATTTGATCTCAATATTTTAATTCAGATTTATGTTCTATGATGATAAAGTTCATTTTGTGTAAGTTTATATGTCTAAACATAATTGAGAGCACACAAGTTAGAAAATTTCAATAAGCATTATAAGGGCTTTTATCCTAAAAAATCGCGAACACGTTTCTACGTGAAACAAAGAAGATTTTTTTTTTTTTTAATAATAGATAGTTTGTTGAGAGATTAAATTTTACTATGAATTATATTTTTTGTTACCATTAAGTATTTATTGCAACTACGGAGATTCCATGATTTACATGGTCAAGAAGTCAATGTTGAATATGCTTAAATAAATAAAATTAGTGACAACCATTATCATAACATAGTGTATTATATATGTAACAAAATAATGATGATTTCCCATGGGGCTTTGGATTGACGGTGAATGGGTGCACTGTTAAGGCACTCCTTGCGATAGGTCACTGGTTCAAATCCCCGTGGGTGCTTACCTACCAAACAAAAAATCAAAATAATGATGATCCAACATATTAGATACATTTCAAGTGATGAAATTTGTGAACATGAAGAAAGAGAAGCAGCCTCATTTAATAGGGTTTACTTGATATGTATTATTTTCTCTTCAAAATTATCACTAAGCCACATAATCATAGTTATTATTGATATAAGATTCCAATACCATTACAATTTTTACAAATAACCCTTTACTAATTGTGTTTGTGTTTTTCAAAGCCAAAAGAAAAGGAAGGATTAAAAATTGAATGACATTGTAGTGAACATGGAAATTGAACAAAATAAATAGAGGTTGTGAATACCATGACATTTCTCATATTGACAAAGATAAATAATGACCATGAAACATATCTCATTAGATTTTTCAAGCTCTTCGTAGAAGCTTTCATTAAGTGACACTTCAAATATTTAATATGCCAATATGGTGGTGAGATTATTGTTAGAAATATTGTCGTAATTGATGTCAAAAATATGCATGAGATTACAGTATCCAAGATAAATATTTCAATATGGAGATTGTTAGAAATATTATGTTTGGGTTTTTTTATGCCTAATTTAGATATCATATATTTAGATACCTTTTTACTCTAAATACATAGCTCAAATGGAAGCATAAAATATATGGTTAAATAACTTATTCATAAACATTTCCCATGGTATATGACACTCCCTTGAACTCCATATGAATGAGGAGATACAAAAGATTAACCGTGTACTTTTACAAGTTAGTATTATAAGTGAACATAGAAACACTATAAATAAATAAGATATGATTTTATTTGAAGATAATCCAAGCAGGAAGAGACATGAGGTGTCAAAAATAAGTTGGGAAATATTCTTGGGATTTTAAAGGTGGACTAGAAATGTCATTTGTGGAGTGCTCGAGTCTTCTTGGTATTTTTGCTATAATTTTTCTTCTGGGGTGTTTAAGATCTTAATCTTTAGGGAGATAGAGATGATATTTTTTTGTACATAACAATTTAGACATTATTTTGCTATACTTTCGGACATATGCTTTGACAAATTTTGGGTTCTTTAATACTCTTAAATTGCTTCGAGCATGTCATCTCAAAATTTCCTTTATAACTTTTCTTCTAATGTTTCAGATTATGAAAATTTAAGGAAATATAGATTATATCTTTGTGTACATGTGGTGAAAGTTTGAGGAATTGGCTCTCTATACATTCAGAAATATGCTCTAAAGATGTCAAGGTTCTTGAATGCTTTTGAAATCTACTCTAAATAAGTCATCTTGGCATTTTCCTATAACTTTTTCTTTTGAGATGTTTCATATTGTAAAATATGGAGGAGACAATGAAAGATCTCTAGGCATCCATGCTAAAAATTCCATACTGTAGTTCACTATAATTTATGAGATATTCCCTATGGAAGTTAGGTTTTTTGAATAATCCTAAAATCATCTTCATATAGGCTAGTCTGCTTATTTTCAAAGATGTTTTAGATTGTGAAACTTTTAGAGACCTATGGAGACATATAGAAATATATAAGATAAAAATCAAACTTGGTTCACTATACTTTTGGAGATATGTCTTGTGGAAGGTAGGGTTTTTAAATGATCTTGAAATTAGTTTCAAACATGTAAGCTTTGAATTTTTCCTATAACATTTTTTGGCACTTTTTAGATGGTGAAATTTTCAGAGATCTAAGGAGACATACAAAATTTCCTTCATAAAAGTTTTAGAGTCCAGTTTGCAAAATTGGATACTTGACATGTTTCACAAGTTCGTTCTTGGAAAGAGGCCAAAGACAAGTTTTTCTAGAAATAGACTTGTTGAAGGCAGGCACAACAAGAAGACTTGGTAAAGGTAGAAGTAGCTAGTAAACATAGTGAAGGGACAAATAGCAAGAAAACTTAGTGAATTAGGTTATTGCCTACGAATATTTGTAGAAGGGGGATTTGTGTCTCCATTAAGTTGGTTCCAATAAAGAACTATTATAAATAAGTTTTCATTTATATCTTGTGTTCCATATTTTGCATATGAGATTGTTTTCTTATGTCTCATGAATGTATAAATAAAAAATATCTTATGTTAATTCACCCCTCTCAATATAAGTGTGAATTCAACAATTGATTTTAGAGTGAGTTCCTCCATAAGAAAACTAACCACTAGAAGGAAACTCTTAGAAGCACGCATGGCTAGTATTGAAGTATCTTTCACAAATAGAGCTCCATTATTCAATGGAACAAACTATGACTTTTGGAGGATAAGGAAGAGGAATTATTTGATGTCTCTTGGATTTGATATTTAAAAATGTATAATCGATGGTTATAAAACTCCACCAACTCCTCCATATGATTAAATATGGTATTGTTGATTGTGTTGGACCAGCCAACATTCACGGGATCACCCCGGTATGAAGTCCCAACTAGACCTCACACCATTTGGTGTGAGTCCCATCTGGTATGATGGCCCAGTTGCCATTATCTTAAAGATTTTCCTCAACACTTGCTTGTCATCACAAGAGAGTTGTTTTTTTTGTCTTGCGAGAAGTGAGGTCCGCGTGACTAGTGATTGTAAGTGTCTCTTGTGTGAATGGTTCTTTCACTGTAGAGGGTGAGGATGGGAGTGAGTCCCAACTCTACTAGGAACACACAACACAATAGGACATGCACAACTTCCAATGGAGCAGTCCACACAGATGTGGAAATCACAACACATAAGGGAAGATAACATGTATAACACTCACCGAATTAGTCTGTGTGAAGACAATGGTTGTTATAGCAAGTTTTATGTGAAAGGTGTGTCTAATGTCCGGGAGAGTCATCTACACAGACGAGACAGTGTTAACAGCATATACAACACATTTTCATTCACATATATGTATTACAACAAGTGAATTAGTTCAAGTTTTAAACACACGTTAAAGAAACATGCATTACAAGTGTTAAACATTAGTCTTACAATAGTTACAATACATGTGTGAAAATGTGTTGGCCTATTAGCAGGCTTCTGAATTAAGTGAAAGTTCCAAGGGCGTTGAAGTGACTACTTATTCCTCAAAGAAAAGATTACAGGCTATCAAGGCTATGTGGGTGGAGCTGAGGTGAAAATTATTTTGCATGTACAAATGAGGGGGTATTTATAGCTAAGGGTGAGACTGAACCTTTTGGGTGTTCGAATACCCTCATGACTATTTGAATTGCATGAATTTTCAACTATACATGACTCTTTGTAAAACAAGTGGGTCTCTTGGACTTCAACATTACATTACAGTGATAAACATTATGACCCATAGTAGAGATGTGGACTACATGAGTCATGACATGACTCGACATGATAGTGTTGGTACATTCGTGTTGCTGCTAGTGTTCATGTCAAGCTGCAGTGCTGCTGGGTGATGGATGTCCTCATGGTGTGTTACAACTTCACCTCCACATGGCAAAGTGCACAAAGTCTTCGATGGTCATTGGTTCGCTTGATGTTGCATTCACACATTGCTCCTTGCTTGTATGTTGGTAAGCTTGATAGGTTTGTCCATTCGCAAAAGGTTCATGTTCATCCGTTTGTCCATTCATGAACACATCATGCATGTTTGCTCGTTCGTCTTTCCGTGAACACATCTTTGCATGATCATCCATTCATGAGCACATCTCTTTGCATGCATCATTTTTTCATCTGTTTGTGAACCTATCCTACTACATGTGCTCCCTTTGTTCATCCCATTTATCGTCGTGCCATGTTTGTTTTTGTACCTATGTCTGCAGGCACCCATGACAAGATGACATCAAATCCATAAACCTCATAGTCTACCATGATGCATGATCATTTCGGATGTAGGTGACCAAGAGAGGTGACAATGTTAAGAGGCGAGATGGAGGCTCCAGGGACTGCTGATGAAAACTGCACAGGACTCACTCGGTGAGGAAGATGGGAAATTTGGATTGACAGTGACTATCTGTGGGGTCTGGCTCACCTTGAGGACAAAAATGCGTATTTTTGATAGGAGCAATTCGGGTTGCAGAAAGGTCGGGTAGGAAAAATCTGCACAATTTTTGGAATGAACAGGCTGAGGGAGCTTGGCAGTAAAAAAAGTGCAATTCGTGAGGGGAACTGGCAGTCAGTTGTTGGGTCACCTGCAGCAAAAACTGCGTAGTTCCTGAGGGGAATTGGAAGTTTGTTGTCGAGAGCTTGGAAGTAAAAGCTACGCAATTCCTGGAGGGAACTGACAGTCAGCTGCTGGAGCTTGGCAACAAAAACTGCGCAATTCCAAGAGTGAACTGTCAGTCGTCTGTCGGGAGCTGATGGAGGGAAAAAGTGCGCTAATGCTAGGAAGCTAGCCTACTGGTCACCTCTGCGTAGTTTCTAAGTTGAGCGGATTAGTAGACAGCAAAGGACTTGCTCATGAAAAATGTGTAATTCTCTGGGTGAGCAGCCGTCGACTGTCGGGAGGGCTGGCTGGAAAAGCTATGTAATTTTATGAGGGAGAAAGGGATGGGCACTGAATGTCTTTCTGACCTGTCTCTACAATTTTCTCACTCAGCGGAGAGAGCAAGGTCTACATCCTATGCGCAATGTTTCAGGGGAGTCGGTCCCAGGGTGGCTGTCGGGTCAAACTCTTCAGTTGACTAGCATGAAGGTTGATTGATTTGCTTGCGGACAATGTAGATTGAAATGTCTTTCTTGGTGCTCATGTGCTATTCTGGGTGACCGTCAATCGAGTCGATGGCGAGGTGATGGTCCGGATGTCAGAGGGGAATCTGGTTGTCAGAATTTGGTTGTGAATGATGCATACGTGATCTTGAAAACACACACTTACATGACTCAACGACGAGACGACTCAAACCATCTAGACACACATGCTCAACATGACTGATCGACGGTGCAAGATACAAGTGTGAAACTTGTGATTGATCATTGGTCGATCATGATGACACTTGTGCGATAGCGAATGTGACTTCGTGTGCAAATGAGACATATGTTTTCATAGCAAACACAAGAAGTAAACACAAAGCGGAGACTTTTATTATAACTAGAACATGGTTGCAAGCATGACTTTGACATCAACATGCAAAAAATTGGGTGAAATGATTAAGCAAGGCAGGTATGAAGACTCACACGAGCTCACGGAGTGAACTCGAGTGTGTGCAGTCATCAAGTGAAATTGTCAAGGGAGGCTCCGAAATTGGGTGTAGGCCAAGATTTTAGAGGGTGGTTGTAGCCGCTACGACAGGTATGAAGGGTTGTGTAAATAATGCAAAATCCTTGAACACCATCCTGTGTGACCTATTAGAACCATAATTTTTCAAAGAAATGCATTGTGAGTTTGTAAAAGATATTTGGGACAAACTTCAAAGTAGTTAGGAAGGAGATGACAAGGTGAAGAAGGAAAAGCTTCAAACTCATAGAAGACAATTTGTAATTTTAAAGATGTAATATGACAAAAATATTACAACCTATTTCCTTTGTGTGGATGAAATTGTCAACACCATTAGCAGAATTGGTGAGGAGGTTAAAGAACCAATTGTTGTGTAGAAGGTGATGATATCACCCACCCTTTGATTTGATTCAAAGGTCTCATCAATTGAAGAAATGAAGGATCTGGAAAATGTGAATATGGATCAGTTGCATGCAACTCTCAGTGCATATGAAATCAGAACATAAAATGAAAATTCAATACTTAAGGAAACAATCATCACAATATCAAAAAGGAGAAAAGGACATAAAGCATCTAATTCTTCTACTTATGAATCGAATGCAAAAGAAGCGAGAAAGTTGAAAATATGATTTAGAAAATAAAATGGTAAGCTACCATTCAAATTTTTTAATTGTGGTAGAATAGAACATTCTGTTTTTCAATTACCATATGTAAAATGGGAAGATAGTGACGATGAAAAACATACTAATGCAAATATTATATACATAAAAGAGGAAAATATTCCAGGAAGGAAATTTTTTAATTTAGAGAAGATAGTAGAACTTCAAAAGAGAGTGATGGATATACTTCTGACATTGATAAGATGCATTCTTCTTCATAGCCATGGATAGAAATATTGTTGATGAAGTAAATGAAGACAACCATAAATAGAAAACAAATTAAGAAGAAGAAGACATTGATGTGGAAGCAAATTTGGAAGAGAACTTGTTAGTGCCCTTGAAGAAATAAATAAGCTTAGAAGGAAGATTAAAGAGTAGAGGAAGTTGTTATATAAATATGAGAAGAAATACCATAATCTTGATGAACCAACAATTACCATCTTGAAGACGTGTCAACTAGAGGAAGAAAAAGGATAAAAGAGGTCATGAGAAGTGAACTAAAAAAAGGGAGAAAATTGTGCAAGGCTAGAAGTAAAAGTCATTTCCTTAAGAAAGGAACTGCAGAAAGTAAATGTTCAATTGAATCAAAGCTTGAAGTTTGGAGAGAGTACTAAAATCATAGATGACATTCTTAGTTTCCAAAGATCACCTTTCATCAAAGATAGTTCTTCACTGCATCCAAAATCATAATATCTCCAAGGGAGAGTTAATCACAAATCCATTGGAAAAGGAAATGAAGAAACACCAAAAAACTATGCAAATATTCTCAAACACTTTACCAACAATGAAACACTAGTAGAAAATGTGAAATTAGTGACTAGATGACTAAAAACGTTAGTTGTCGTAGCTTTACCAAGTGAAATACTACAAAAAATGAGTAATCTTAAGTGACCCAGGTTAAAATATACAACTAGCTAATAAGTAATACAACTAAAAATGACTAATGTGAATGACTAATTTAGTCTAGGTATGGGCTTCTCTAGCCCATACCTTAAGTAATTAATTGTTAGCAATGTATTTACTTTTTAACTTATATATAGTTAACAGTATGTATTCATTAATTGAAATATATCATATTCTTCTAAATTGATGATGACATGAGTGATCCAGGAGGGTTCAAAATATGAAGAAGGAATTAACAATAATTCAATCAATTTCTAATGTCAAATTAATTTCATTTTCTTATATATATACACATTCATTTGTGAAATGTTGTATATATAGTTGAAATTTCTTCTTAGTAAGATTAGAGGTTTTATTAATATCTCATATATGTAGTTGTTAGGTCATGGGTTGAGATAGTGGATACCCCGTGTGTTTTCCTCAAGGTGGTAGCATAAAACATTTTTACATGGAGAAATAATTACATGGTTATTCTACAATATGATTCAAACTTTCATAATTACATTTAGGTACATATGGTTTTTTCTCTCTGCATTACTACTTAGTAAAATATATGAATCCAATCTTATTAAAGTTTAAATATTATAAAAATAGTAATTAAAACTATATTATTAAATGATTATAATTATTAATACTAATTAATTAATAGTATTAATTAAAAATTGCAATAATAATTAAATTAATAATAATAATAATAATATGTTAATTAATTTAATTAAATAATTATTAATGATTTCGTTACATGGTTTACACTAACATTATACATTTTTTATAGTAAGAAGTGGCAACTTTGATGCTAAGATGACATACTTTGGTTGATTATGAAACATGTTTAATGTGATATGACACAAATATGTTACTTGCAGGACAAAAAAGGTAAGCATTTTGACACCAATATAATGTAAACATGAATATCATGGTGATGCAATATAACACAAGAGTTATGAAATTTGATACTAGTACAACACCACTATGATGCAAATATAATACCCATGTATACAATATCAATGTAGAAATTATGTGAAACAACACTATTGAGCCACAATAAAGCACAAGTTCAATGCAAGGGCAATGCAAATTTGACTATGAAATTAGATTGTTTTGGGAATTTATGATGTGGAATGTCTTTGAGCAACTGCGATTTTGTCGCTATGATGATGTTCACAAGGGCATATTTCAAAAAGGATGATGTTGGGAATGGATATAACAATTTAAACATGATGTATGAAGCAATGCCCGCTAGTGTTGCATTGTGTGTAGTGTCATGTGTAATATTTTTTTGTTTCTTGTTTTTCTTTTTTCTTTTTTCTGGGCTGGGGGGAGACACATTGAGTGGTTGCGTTAAAGATGATCTTGCAGTAGTTCATTATAGTAGTGTAAGTGGCCTTTCTGGTAGATAATTGGAGAGGTTTAGTTAGCGCTATCAATGTATGGTGACGAGTATCATGGTCAAATTAAGTTTTAGGAACTTAATATATCTCATGGATTGTTTCATCATTCTACCCTACTCCTCAAACGAGGATAATCCCCTTAAATCCCCTACTCAAATGAGGATAATCCCCTTAAAATCCATGGATAGTTTAAATTTTAGGAAAATGTTTTTGGGGTTTTAGGGTTGAAAAGTAAAGAAGGAACATTATAGATAAATCACTCACATGTATAAAATTTTACTCCATACTTCAAACAGAATATAAGAACTACTTAAGTAGTGCAAGGAACATAGTCAATATAAGGTAACTAAGAAATCTAGTAATAATAAAACCCTTCCACTCAATATGAAATCCTAGAGAGGGTTTTTTACAAACATGTGTTTAAAAATAATGACGACAACAACATGTTCTTATTAAGAAAGGAAGATAGGAAAATGCCCTATATTTCAGGCTTTTGGTATTAATACAATAATAATGGAAAGGTTCCTAGCCTTCCTTAATCCAAACCTTAATCCAAGCCTTGCAAGACTATCACCAAAAAACAAAGACTATGATATTTAATGAAATTGATCTCTGTGAAAATTTCTTTAGATTTTTTGTTATTATCTAGTGATACACATTTCACATAAATTTCTTAAAAACCTTAATCAAGCGAGTCTCATTAATCTTATTGATATAAGATATTAAGATTTCACCCACACTTAAATAATATTTAATCAACTAATTTATCAATAATTTAAATTTAAGCTTAATATTAACTTTTATAAACTACATTAAAACACCACATAACATATAGTAAATGCTAAAGTCTAAACCCCCTCTCGAGTTTGCATTCATTTTGAAGTCATTAAAGTTACGTTATTAAATGAAATGACATTGATAAACTTAATAATGCAACTCTAGCCTCTTGAAACCACCCACATTCCTAAAAACTAATTAATCTTTATATATAGTTGAAAAAGAGTCATCTAATCATATAACAAACTTCTCCCTAATATCTGTAAACAAAAAATAATTAAATATAATATGACATTTATGGAAAAAATAAAGTCCATTTAAAGATAGGTAAGTAACTGACAATGTGGACGAACACATGGCCACAAGGAGGACAGCAATGAATAAAACTATAGAAAGATACTTTAAGCTTTAAACCTGAGCAGTAAGATTCCTGATGGCCTCCCTGGAGGGAGGTGATATTTGAGTGCCCGAACCATCCTCGTCTGGGACAACCACTGGGTCATCATCTAACGACTTCGAACACGTGATGCACGACAGCATGATGCGGATCACCGGAGAAGCAGTCCTTCTAAATGATCAGCCACTGCTTCGAAAGAATTTTCCTTCAACATTTACTATAAAAGGCACTCGGAACAAATATTTTCGCCCAATATCTCTGGGAAACACCAAAGAAAAGCGAAAACAGCAAGACTAATTCACTGGGAGCACTGAAACGCCAAGAGAATACAGTCCCCTTCCCTAAAACCTCACCAAAAATCAGTACACTGCGCATTTGACTGAAACGATCGCCGTAAAGGATTTCACCGCATTTCTTTTAGTCTTGGAACTTGGAACTTGCAAACGAAAGATAAATAGGTATTCGTGAATGCTCTCGAAAGATAAATAGGCTATCCGTGAATGCTCTACTCTCTTTCTTTTCAACAAAAAGAGAAATAGGTACGAAGATAAAGTTTATTGTGAATACAATTAATGGCTGTCCTCCTTGTGGCTATGTGTTTGTTTTTTTTAATACAATTCATTGCTCATTGCTGTCCTCCTTGTGGCCGTGTGTTTTTTTTGTGAATACAATTCATTGCTGTCCTCCTTGTGGCATACAATTCATTGCTGTCCTCCTTGTGGCCATGTGTTCGTCCACATTGTCAGCAACTTACCTATCTTTAAATGGACTTTATTTTTTCCATAAATGTCATATTATCTTTTGTTTACAGATTTTAGGGAGAAGTTTGTTATATGACTAGATGACTCTTTTTCAACTATATATATAAAGATTAATTAGTTTTTAGGAATGTGGGTGGTTTCAAGAGGCTAGAGTTGCATTATTAAGTTTATCAATGTCATTTCATTTAATAACATAACTTTAATGACTTCAAAATGAATGCAAACTCGAGAGTGTTTAGACTTTAGCATTTACTATATGTTATGAGGTATATGTTATGAGGTGTTTTAATGTAGTTTATAAAGATTAATATTAAGATTAAATGTAAATGAGTTGATTAAATAATTATGTAAGTGTGGGCGAAATCTTAGTATCTTATATTAATAAGATTAATGAGACTAGCGTGATTAGGGTTTTAAAGAAATTTATGTGAAATGTGTATCACTAGATAATAACAAAAAATCTAAAGAAATTTTCATAGAGATCAATTTCATTAAATATGATAGTCTTTGTTGTTTGGTGATAGTCTTGCAAGGCTTGGATTAAGGTTTGGATTAAGGAAGGCTAGGAACCTTTCCATTATTATTGTATTAATACCAAAAGCTTGTAATATAGGGCATTTTCCTATCTTTCTTTTTTAATAAGAACATGTTGTTGTTATGGTTATTTTTAAACACATGTTTGTAAAAAAACCCTCTCTAGGATTTCATATTGAGTGGAGGGGTTTTATTATTAGTAGATTTCTTAGTTACCTTATATTGGCTATGTTCCTTGGACTACTTAAGTAGTTCTTATATTCTGTTTGGAGTATGGAGTAAAATTTTATGCATGTAAGTGATTTATCTATAATGTTCCTTCTTTGCTTTTGAAACCTAAAACCCCAAAAATATTTTCCTAAAATTTAAACTATCCATAGATTTTAAGGGGATTATCCTCGTTTGAGTAGGGGGATTTAAGGGGATTATCCTCATTTGAGGAGTGGGGTAGAATGATGAAACAATCCATGACATATATTAAGTTTCCTAAAACTTAATTTGACCATGATACTCGTCAGCATACATTGATAGCGCTAGCTAAGCCTCTCCAATTATCTACCAGAAAGGCCACTTACACTACTATAGTGAACTACTCCAAGATCATCTTTAGTGTAACCACTCAACGTGTCTCCCCCCACCCCAAAAAAAGAAAAAAGAAAAACAAGAAACAAAAACATATTACAGATGACACTACACACAATGCAACACTAGGGGGCATTGCTTCATACATCATGTTTATATTGTTATATCCATTTCCAACCTCATCTTTTTTGAAATATGCCCTTGTCAACATCATCTTTTTTAAAATATGCCCTTGTCAACATCATCATAGCGTCAAAATCGCAGTTGCTCACAAACATTCCACATCACAAATTCCCAAAACAATCTAATTTTACAGTCAAATTTGCATTGTCCTTGCATTGAAATTTTTCTTTATTGTGGCTCAATAGTGTTGTTCCACATAATTTCTACATTGATATTGTATACATGGGTATTATATTTGCATCTTATGGTGTTGTGCTAGTATCAAAATTCATAACTCTTGTGTTATATTGCATCACCATGATATTCTGTAAGTGTCATGTTTACATTATATTGGTGTGAAAATTCTTACCTTTTTTGTCTTGCGAGTAACATAGTTGTGTCATATCACATTAAACATGTTTCATAATCAACCAAATTATGTCATCTTAGCATCAAAGTTGCCACTTCTTACTATAAAAAAATGTATAATGTTAGTGTAAACAATGTAATG
>APFE031019352.1:48942-60967 GCA_000404065.3 Pinus taeda
ATTGGATTAATATATTTTACTAAGTAGTAATGCAGAGAGAAAAAACCATATGTACCTAAATGTAATTATGGATCTTTAAATCATATTGTAGAATAACGATGTAATTGTTTCTCCATGTAAAAACATTTTATGCTACCACCTTGTGGAAAACAGATGGGGTTTCCACTATCTCAACCCATGACATAACACCTACATTTATGATATATTAATAAAACTTCTAATTTTACTAAGAAGAAATTTCAACTATATATACAACATTTCACAAATGAATGTGTACATATATAAGAAAATGAAATTAATTTGACATTAGAAATTGATTGAATTATTGTTAATTCCTTCTTCATATTTTGAACCCTCCTAGATCACTCATGTCATCATCGATTTATAAGAATATGATATATTTCAATTAATGAATACGTACAGTTAACTATATATAAGTTAAAAAGTAAATACATTGCTAACAATTAATTACTTAAGGTATGGGCTAGAAAAGCCAATACCTAGACTAAATTAGCCATTCATGTTAGTCATTTTTGGTTGTATTACTTAGTACCTAGTTGAATATTTTAACTTGGGTCACTTAAGATTACTTATTTTTTGTAGTATTTCACTTGGAAAAGCTATGATGACTAACGTTTTTAGTCATCTAGCCACTAATTTCTCATTTTCTACTAGTGTTTCATTGTTGGTAAAGCCTTTGAGAATATTTGCATAGTTTTTTGGTGTTTCTTCATTTCCTTTTCCAATGGCTTTGTGATTGACTCTCCCTTGGAGATATTATGATTTTGAATGCAATCAAGAACCATATTTGACGAAAGGTGATCTTTGCAAACTAAGAATATCATCTATGATTTTAGTACTTTTCCAAACTTCAAGCTTTGATCCAACTAAACATTTTCTTTCTCCAGTTCCTTTCTTAAGGAAATGACTTTTACTTCTAGCCTTGCTCAATTTTCTCCCTTTTTTTAGTTCACTTCTCACAACTTCTTTTATCCTTTTTCTTCCTCTAGTTGACATGTCTTCAATATGGTAATTGTTGATTCATCAAGGTTATGGTATTTCTTCTCATATTTATATAACAACTTCCTCTTCTCTTTAATCTTCTTTCTAAGCTTATTTATTTCTTCTAGGGCACTACCAAGTTCTCTTCCAAATTTACTTCCGCATCAATGTCTTCTTCTTCTTAATTTTGTTTCTATTTATGGTTGTCTTCATCTATTTCATCAACAATATTTATATCCATGGATATGAAGAGGAATGCATCTTGTCAATGTCAGAAGTATATCCATCACTCTCTCTTGAAGTTCTACTATCTTCTCAAAAGTAAAAAATTTCCTTCCTGAAATATTTTCCTCTTTTATCTATATATATTTGCATTAATATGTTTTTCATTGTTATTGTCTTCCCATTTTACATATGGTAATTGAACAACATAATTTTCTACTCTACCACAATTAAAAAATTTGAATGGTAGCTTACCTTTTTCTTTTCTAGATCATATTTTCAACTTTCTCGCTTCTTCTGCATTCGATTCATAAGTATAATAATCAAATGTTTTATGTCCTTTTCTCCTTTTTAATATTGTGATGATTGTTTCCTTAAGTATTGAATTTTCATTTCATGTTCTGATTTCATATGCAGTGAGGGTTCCATGCAACTCATCCATATTCACATTTTCCAGATCCTTCATTTCTTCAATTGATGAGACCTTTGAATCAAATCAAAGGGTGGATGATATCATCACCTTTTGCACAACCATTGGTGCTTTAACCTCCTCACCAATTCCGATAATGGTGTTGACAATCTCATCCACACAAAGGAAATAGGTTGTAATATTTTCTTCATATGACATCTTTAAAATTACAAATTGTCTTCTATGGGTTTGAAGCTTTTCCTTCTTCACCTTGTCATCTCCTTCCTAACTACTTTGAAGTTTGTTCCAAATATCTTTTACAAACTCACAATCCATTTCTTTGAAAAATTATGGTTCTAATAGGTCACATACGATGGTGTTCAAGGATTTTGTATTATTTACACAACCCTTCATACCTGTTGTAGCGGCTACAACCACCCTACAAAATTTTGGCCTGCACCCAATTTCGGAGCCTCCCTTGACAGTTTCACTTGATGACTACACACACTCAGGTTCACTCTGTGAGCTCATGTGAGTCTTCGTACCCACCTTGCTTGATCATTTCACCCAAGTTTTTGCATCTTAATGTCAAAGTCATGCTTGCGGCCATGTTATGGTTATACTCAGAGTCTTTGCTTCATGTATACTTGTTGTGTTTGCTATGAAAACATATGTCACACTCACACACGAAGTCACATTCGCTATTGTGCAAGCATCGTCATGATCGGCCAACGATTAATCAAAAGTGTTGCACTTGCCTCTTACACCGTTGGTCAGTCATGTTGAGCGTGTGTGTCTAGATGGTTTGATTCCTCTGTCATCAAGTCATGTAAGTGTGTGTTTTCAAGATCACATATGCATCATTCGCTCGTTCACACACTTAGTCACTTTCTTGAAGTTTTGACAACCAGACCATCACCCCGCCATCGACTCGATTGACAGTCACCCAGAATAGTGCAGCAGCATTAAGAAAGCCATTTCAAGCTGTATTGTCTGCAAGCAAATCAATCAACCTTCATGCTAGTCAACTGAATAGTTTGACACGACAACCACCCCGAGAGCAACTCCCTTAAAAAATTTCACAGAGGCTACAGACCTTTCCCTCTCCGCTGAGTGAGAAAATTGTGCGGATAGGTCGGACAGACATTCAGTGCCCATCCTTGTCTCCCTCATAAAATTGCGTAGTTTTTCCACCCAGCCCTCCCGACGGTCGACCGGTTGCTCACCTAAAGAACTGCACATTTTTCATGAGCAAGTCCTCTGCTGCCTAACAATCTGCCCAACCCAGAAACTGTGCAAAGGTGACCAGCAGGCTAGCTTCCCAGCATTAGCGCACTTTTACCGTCCATAAGCTCTTGACAGTTCACTCTAGGAATTGCGCAGTTTTTGTTGCCAAGCTCCAGTAGCTGATTGTCAGTTCCCTCCAAGAATTGTGCAGTTTTTGTTTCCAAGCTCCCGATAACGGATTGCCAGTTCCCCTCAAGAATTACGTAGTTTTTGCTACCGGTGACCCAACACCTGACTACCAGTTCTCCTCACGACTTGGACTTTTTTTATTGCCAAGTTCCCATTGCCTCCTCGTTCCAAAAATTATGCATATTTTTCCTACCCAACCTTTCTGCAACCCAGATTGTTCCTATCAAAAGCTACATAGTTTGGTCCTCAAGGTAAGCTAGACCCCACAAACACTCATTGTCAATTCAGATTTCCCATCTTCCTCACCGAGTGAGTCCTGTGCAGTTTTCATTAGTAGTGCCCAAAGCCTCCATCTCGCCTCTTAACCTTGTCACCTCTCCTGATCACCTGCATCCAAAATGATCTTGAGTCATGGTAGACTATGAGGTTTATGGATTTGATGTCGTCTCGTCATGGGTGCCTGCAGACATAGATGCAAAAACAAACATGGCACGACGATGAATGGGATGAACAAAGGGAGCACTTGTAGTAGGACAAGTTAACAAATGGACAGACAGATGATGCATGCAAAGAGATGTGCTCATGAATGGATGATCATGAAAAGATGTGTTCGCGGACAGACAGACGAGAAAACATGCATGATGTGTTCACAAATGGACGAATGGCAAACATGAACCTTTCGCGAATGGATGAACCTGTCAAGCTTACCAACATACAAGTAAGGAGCAATGTGTAAATGCAACATCAAGTGAACCAATGACCATCGAAGACTTCACACACTTTTCCAGGCGAAGGTGAAGTTCTAACACACCATGAGGACATCCATCACCCAACAACATTGCAGCTCGACATGAACACTGGCAGCAACACAAATGTACCAGCATTGTCATGTCGAGTCATGTCATGAGTCATGTCGTCCACATCTCTATTGTGGGTCATAATGTTAATCAATGTAATGTAATGTGGAAGTCCAAGAGACCCACTTGTTGTAAAAGGAGTCATGTAAATTCGAAACGTCATGCAAGTCAAATAGTCATGAGGGTATTCAAACACCCACAAGGGTCAGTCTCACCCTTAGCTATAAATACCTCCCTCATTTGTACATGCAAAATAATTTCCACCTCAGCTCCACCCACATAACTTTGAGAGCCTATAATCTTTTCATTGAGGAGTAAGTAGTCGCTCCAACACCCCACACCTGAGGTTAGTTAGGTATGGTGTAACGACGTGTCTTGGAACTTTCTCTTAATTGAAAAGCCTTCTAACATGCCAACACATTTTCACACATGTATTGTAACTGTTGTAAGGCTAATGTTTAACACTTGTAATGCATGTTTCTTTAACGTGTTTTTAACACTTGAACTAATTCACTTTTTGTAATACATATATGTGAATGAAAATGTGTTGTATATGCTGTTAACATTGTCTCGTTCGTGTAGACTACTCTCCTGGACATCAGAGACACCTTTCACATAAAAATTGCTATAACAACCGTTGTACTCACGCCGACTATTCTGATGAGTATTATACATGTTATCTTCCCTTATGTATTGTGATTGTCGCATCCCTATGGACTGCTCCGCTGGAAGCTGTGCATGCCCTGTTGTCTTGTGTGTTCCTAGTAGAGTTGGGACTTCTCCCAACTAACTTGGGACTCACTCCCACTCTCGCCCTTTATAGTGAAAGAACCATTAACACAAGAGACACTTACAATCACTAGCCAGGCAAACCTCACTCCTCGCAAGACCAAACAAACATCTCTCCTGTGATGAAAAACAAGGGTTGAGGCAAATCTTTAAGGTAATGGCAATCGAGTCATCATACTAGATGGGACTCCCACACCAAATGGCGTGAGGTCTAGTTGGGTCTTAATACCAGGGTGATCTTGTGAATGTTGGTGGGTCCATCACCGCCAACAATACCATATGTAATCATATGGAGGTGTTGGTGGAGTTTTATAACCATCCATTATAGATTTTTAAATACCAAATCCAAGAGACATCAAATAATTCCTCTTCCTTATCCTCCAAAATACATAGTTTGTTCCATTGAAAAATGGAGCTATATTTGTGAAAGATACTTCAATACTAGCCATGTGTGCTTCTAAGAGTTTCCTTCTAGTGGTTAGTTTGCTTATGGAGGAACTTACTCTGAAATCAATTGTTGAATTCACACATATATTGAGAGGGGTGAATTAACATGTGATATTTTTTATTTATACATTCATGAGACATAAGAAAACAATCTCATATGCAAAATATGGAACACAAGATATAAATGAAAACTTATTTATAATAGTTCTTTGTTGGAATCAAGTTAATGGAGACACAAGTCCCCATTCTACAAATATTCATAGGCAATAACCTAATTCACTAAGTTTTCTTGCTATTTGTCCCTTCATTATGCTTACTAGCTACTTCTACCTTTACCAAGTCTTCTTGTTGCGCCCGCCTTCAACAAGTCTGTTTCTGGAAAACTTGTCTTTGGCCTCTTCCCAAGAACGAACTTGTGAAACATGTCAAGTATCCAATTTTGCAAACTAGACTCTACAAGTTTTATTAAGGAAATTTTGTATGTCTCCTTGGATCTCTAAAAATTTCACCATCTAAAAAGTGCCAAAAAGTGTTATAGGAAAAATTCAAAGCTTACATGTTTGAAACTAACTTCAAGATCATTTAAAAACCCTACCTTCCATAAGCAATATCTCGAAAAGTATAGTGAACCAAGTTTGATTTTTATCTTATATATTTCTATATATCTCCATAGGTATCTAAAAGTTTCACAATCTAAAACATATCTAAAAATAAGCTATACATAAAATGTCAGATTGGCCTATATGAACACGATTTTAGGATTATTCAAAAAACCTAACTTCCATAGGGAATATCTCTTAAATTATAGTGAACTCCAGTATGGAATTTTTAGCACGGATGCCTAGAGATATTTCCTTGTCTCCTCCATATTTTACAAAGTGAAACTTCTCAAAAGAAAAGTTATAGGAAAATGCCAAGATGACTTATTTAAAGTAGATTTCAAAAGCATTCAAGAACCTTGACATCTTTAGAGAATGTTTCTGAAAGTATAGAGAGCTAATTCCTCAAACTTTTACCACATGTACACAAAGATATAATCTATATATCCTTAAATTTTCATAATCTGAAACATTTTAGAACAAAAGTTATAAAGAAAATTTTGAGGTGACATGCTCGAAGCAGTTTAAGAGTTTTAAAGAACACAAAATTCATCAAAGCATATGTCCGAAAGTATAGCAAAATAATGTCTAAATTGTTTATTACATGTACAAAAATGTATCATCTCTATCTCCTTAAAGTTTAACATCTTAAACACCCCAAAAGAAAAATTATAGCAAAAATACCAAGAAGACTCGATCACTCCACACATGACATTTCTAGTCCACCTTTAAAATCCCAAGCATATTTCCCAACTTATTTTGGACACCTCATGTCTCTTCTTGCTTGGATTATCTTCAAATACACTCATATCTTATTTATTTATAGTGTTTCTATGTGCACTTATAATACTAACTTATAAAAGTACATGGTTAATCTTTTGTATCTCCTCATTCATATGGAGTTGAAGGGAGTGTCATATACCATTGGAAATGTTTATGAATAAGTTATTTAACCACATATTTTATGCTTCCATTTGAGCTATGTATTTAGACTAAAAAGGTATTTAAATATATGATATCTAAATTAGGCATAAAAAACCCAAACATAATATTTCTAACAATCTCCATATTGAAATATTTATCTTGGATATTGTAATCTCTCCATATTTTTGGCATTAATTACGACAATATTTCTTACAATAATCTCATGACCATATTGGCATATTAAGAATTTGAAGTGTCACTTAATGAAAGCTTCTAGGAAGAGCTTGAAAAATGTAATCGGATATGTTTCACGGTTGTTATGTATATTTGTTAATATGAGAAATGTCATGGTATTCACAACCTCTATTTATTTTGTTCAATTTCCATGTTCACTACAATGTCATTCAATTTTGAACCCTTTCTTTTCTTTTAGCTTTGAAAAACACTAACACAATTAGTAAAGGGTTATTTGTATAAATTGTAATGGCATTGGAAACTTATATCAATAATAACTATGATTATGCGGCTTAGTGATAATTTTGAAGAGAAAATAATACATATCGAGTAAATGCTATTAAATGAGGTTGCCTCTCTTTCTTCATGTTCACAAATTCCATCACTTTAAATGTATCTAATATGTTGGATCACCATTATTTTGTTACATATACAATACACTATGTTATGATAATGGTTATCACTAATTTGATTTATTTAAGCATATTCAACATTGACTTCTTGACCATGTAATTCATGGAATCTCCATAGTTGCAATAAATACTTAATGATAACAACAAATATAATTCATAGTAAAATTTAATCTCTCAACAAACTATCTATTATTTATAAAAAAATATCTTCTTTATTTCATGTAGAAATGTGTTCACGATTTTTTAGGATAAAAACCCTTGTAATGCTTATTGAAATTTTCTAACTTGTGTGTTCTCAATAATGTTTAGACATATGAATTTACACAAAATGAACTTTATCATCATCATAGAACATAAATCTGAATTACAATATTGAGCATTGTAATTCTCTCCATTCATTTTTCTAAACTATCAAATTGTCAATTGTTTGTTTTCTAGATTGTTCATTCCTTTTTCCTTACAATCTAGGTATTCTTATCTATAAGTGTTTTTGAATTGTTTCTAGCAACATTGCATGAGAGAGATTTATCAAATATTTTTAAAATGACCCAAAGTTCTCTTATTTTATGCCTCAAGCACAAGATTTATGAGATGTATTATTTACAAAATTAATATCTATAACAACATTTTGAATCTTTGATGAGATTTCAAACAAAACTATGTAAAATGTAACATAATAAATCAAATATATACATTAAGCATTATATTCTAACATCTATCTATGCATAATTGAGAACTAGCCATCAATATCATCAATGACAACGTCACAATATACTTAGTGGTCTTTGATGAATAATATTCTTTAAATTTATTCTTATATAGATTTTAGAAATATCCAAATGAGAAATGATTTAACCTAATAAAAAGAAATTTACACGTTGCAATAATAAATAGGTTCTTTTAATAATTTAGTAAAATCATCACCTTTTGATAAAAGTTTAAGTTTTATTATAATAATTTTTGATGACATTTACAATAAACATAACAAACATGATTAAATTTTACCTGACACTAAATCTCATACTTAAACGCAGTCTTGTTCGTGCGTCGGCTAAGTTTCTCTTTTCTACTATCACATTATTCCATGTCGCAATTTAGAAATTATAATGCGTAGTCGTTGTCTAAGCTCCCAAAAAAGAAAACGTCGCAATTTAGAAATTATAATGCGTAGTCATTTTCTAAGCTCCCGAAAAAAAAAAGAAGACAAAGGGTGGAGGCTGAGAAGACTAGAAAAAATAATGAAGCATGGAAATAAGGTACTTGTTAATGCTCGATTTTCTTTTATTTTTCAAAAAGATAAAGGTACGGAAATAAAGCTTTTGTGAATACAATTCATGCGGTCATTTCGTGATGTGCTTGTCCCACCTTTTTAGTTTTTAGTATGACTAGTTCGTCAACGGTGCAATTTTTTTATCTTTACAAAAAAAAAAATCCAGTTATAAATTACATAGAGATGTGGTTAACAAGTATGGTGTGATTGATGTCCAAGGATGTTTGGAAGTTTAAAGATATTTTGAGTTTATTGAGTATTTGTTGGAGTTACGTCGATCAAACAAGTTTGTAAAGGTTTTAATTAAATAGTTTTCTGCGAGAGCTTTCCTATGGTATATGGTACTTGGCGAGACTCTGAAAGAATCAGGGGAAAACTTGATTTACAGTAAACAATGTACAACTTTGATGATGGATTTGGTGAGGCAATGCGCAATTAATGGTAGCAAAGTATTGAACTTGCATGAATTTTAACTATATATGGTGCACATGTTGTCAATTGTTAATTCGAATGTGCCTAGATCCAATGATCCTCATAGGTAGTGGGGCCATTGCATGATACTGTTGTGGAGGTAAATCCCCTCTACGGACAGAGGCGATCCCACTAGCCTAAATGGGGTCTAGCAACAATCAAACAACGCTAACACGCAGGTTCCTAATTGCAAATTAAAGACCGATGATGAGGGCCTACCTCGAATCCAAAGCTAGTATTTGTAGAAGAGTCGTCGCTCCTGTTCTTTCGCTCCAGCTGGTCACAATCCCCACAATCCTCATGAACGAACACCTGCACATGCAAAGAACAACACAAACACAAGCATAAAATCCAAGAAATGCAACTATATATCAGTCAGAAAGGATATAACTCAAACATCATTATAAAGACAATATGAGTGGAACCATAATGATAGTCGTCTATTATTATTGATAAACAAAGAAGAATACAATCAAGTTCTGACGTCAAATCCTCCTTTGACTAGGTGGTCAGCAACACATGCCTTGCAAAGCTTGTTGGGAATGGGGAACAAGACTCTCTCTCCTTGGTTACTTGGACAAGGATCTCCTCATTAAAGATGTAGCCTTATGGGGATGAAGAAAGGCCTCTTGTAGCATGAGCTTAGCAATTCTCAGATTTTGGGACTTAGAATTTGGAGCTTGAAGAGTAGAATTACTAACTAGCTTGTCAAGGGCAAAAGGACAAGCTTATATAGAGAAAGGAGAAGGAGTTAGGATCATCCACAAGATTCATGGGATTGGCCTTATCATTAGGAAGCTTCCAGGAGAGGTGGAGAACTACTTCCCTTCTATGGAGATTCGAAGCCCAACTGAACTAACTCAAGCTGGAATCAGTTCATGAATAGGTTAGGAAGAACCTTCACAAGTTGGTTTGTTAAAAACTTTACCCAACTGGGTTGGCGCGAGTGCGACTCTGAGACAGAGCGCCAGCTGGCACACCCTCTTTGCAGAATTTCCCCCATTGACGCGAGTGATACACTGTGGAACAGCGCCAATGGAAAAAGGGCTATTTTTATGGGTATTTTGTAGAAGCTGTCTTCAAGGCATATGAAGTACATACTCAAGGGGATACAATGCAAGTGTTTTCAAGTTATGTCACTTCTCACAGGTCCCGGAATAAGTCCTCCAAGGTGCGGGAGAAGGGGTAACAAGGACGGTGACAAATTACTGTGTAACAGATGCCCCCTAAAGCATGAGGCCCGAGAAAGAGAGGGGTGAAATGCTTTACAAGAACATGGTCAACTGAAAACATGGCCGCCGGAGAACCTGCATGAAGAAGTACAACTGATATCTCAAGTATATGATGTATGTGGTATGGGTGCAGCCATCCATAGCAGAGTACATAAAAATCTGGATCCAAGGTATGGACGCAGCCATCCAGTGAGGATTGATAAGTAGACTCAGGCATGGTCGCAGTCATCCAGTGAATGAGTCATGTAATGATCATAATAATCCACAAAATTGCAACCTGGATCTCAACAGACAAAATCCAGGGTCTTGAGCTCCATCTCGACCCGAACAAAGTACAAGTTCAAGCATGCGAATATGGGAGTCGAAGTCGAACATGCAGGAACATCGTCTGATTACCAGTCAATAATGAAAACTGTTAACAGACGCGAGAGGTACCACCAATAATGACAATGGCCCTCAAGGTACTATAGGTACAATCTACGACGTGCGAATCAGTGAGCCAGCGTCGAACACCCGTAGAATCATTCGATCGGAAGCCAATGATGAAAACCTCACGTCGAACACGAAGAACCTGCCATTGAGGCATGCAGGCTCCAAAGCACCTGAAGGGAGTCTCTAAGTCATCTTCCTGGATAATGAGCTGAAGTCGACAGGAAGTGACCTTGATCGAAGGTGGGTCATAATGTTTCCCACGTCATCGACACGAGACAGAGAAGGATAAGATGTTTTGTGTGAGGTATCAGAGGGAGGTTGAGTATTCTACAGAGGTCAACTTCTCTTGAACATATGGGCGACACGACATTGGACATGGCAGTATTTGACATCAAATGATCAGGGGTCATGCTGACAAGGCAATGAGCAGATGAAGGTCAAACAGGATAACCGAAACCCACGGAGGCAAGTGTAAAAACAAGATGAGATGTCCCCACCCAAACACGAATGTAGACAAGTGCCATGTTCAAGAGCGACATACTGCCGACACAACGATAATTGTGGTTCCTTTTTCCCCACCATTTCTGGCGAGTACCCCGGTTATTTTTTGATGACAAGCTTGACGGGGATAGCATATGCTTGGGAGGCATCATTTCGACGGAATCCGATGTCGTTAAGTTTTAACGAGTCTGACAAAGGAAGAACTCGGTGTCTTTTCTTGTTTAGAGAGTTTGAAAAGACAGCAGAAAAGGAAACTCCAGGGGTGTCCTTTTTCGTAAAGTTGTGTCTCTCGAGCCCGAAAAAGTATAAAACAATGCTTGAAAGAACCGCCCAATCATTACGACCGAGGAGTACTTTTCATAAGTAGTGATTCCAATCTGAAAAAGTAAAAAAGCGATCGAAACCACGTCGCTTCGTAACCATTAACAAACCTGAAACGACAAGGGTCCAACAATCTTTTCGTTTTTTACACGGTCGGAAAAGGGTTGAAAGACAACCACCTCTCATTTACATTTAACGAGTCAAGAGGAATAACTTGGCGATATTTTCATCTTTAAACGGTCAGAAAAGAGCTGAAAGCAGACCTCCATTTTTATTCTCTTTAACGAGTCAAAAAGGGAAAAAAAATACTCGGCAATCTTTTCATGTTTTACGAGTCAGAAAAGAGCTTAAAGGTGACTTGTCCTAGAGGAATGAGTGGTGTAAAGGGTAGAAACTGGTTCCGGCAATGGTGGAACTGCTCAAAACATGTAATGGTCAAGAGGCTGGCTAACAAAACCACTCTTAACTGCGGTCCCTCAGGAAAGG
>APFE031019352.1:73532-101057 GCA_000404065.3 Pinus taeda
AGCCTCTCTCTCCTTGGTTACTTGGACAAAGATCTGCTCATTAAAGATGTAGCCTTATAGGGATGAACAAGGCCTCTTGTAGCATGAGCTTAGCAATTCTCAGACTTTGGGACTTAGAATTTGGAGCTTGAAGAATAGAATTACTAACTAGCTTTTCAAAGGCAAAGGGACAAGCTTATATAGAGGGAAGAGAAGGAGATAAGATCATCCACAAGATTCATGGGATTGTCCTTATCATTAGGAAGCTTCCATGAAAGGTGGAGAACTACTTCCCTTCTATGGAGATTCGAAGCCCAACTGAACTAACTCAAGCTGGAATCAGTTCATGAATAGGTTAGGAAGAACCTTTGCAAGTTGGTTTGTTAAAAACTTTACCCAACTGGGTCGGCGCGAGTGCGACTCTGAGACAGAGTGCCAGCTGGCGCGCCCTCTTTGGAGGATTTCCCCCATTGGCGCTAGTGATACACTGTGGAACAGCGTTAATTGGAAAAGGGCTATTTTTATGGATATTTTGCAGAAGGTGTCTTCAAGGCATATGAAGTACATACTCAAGGGGATACAATGCAAGTGTTTTCAAGCTATGTCACTTCTCACAGATCCCGGAATAAGTCCTCCAAGGTGTGAGAGAAGGGGTAACAGGGACGGTGACAAATTACTGTGTAACAATACCAAAGGTTAACACGAGGGAAGGCCAAAGAAAATGCCATTGTGGTTTAATGTAGGGATGATCGATGACCACGAATGGTGTGGATCCCCTCCACCCAAGTCTTGTACTGCTAGTGGTCTCTTGATGTGACCATTAGGAAGACATGTGTCATCTCGACACATGGAAAGATGATGTAGAATTGTTGGTAGTTTTGTGATGTGGCTTATATGTGGAGTATGACGTGGACCTATGTTGCCTCAACATGTGGCAAGCTATGATACACATATCATGATAAAGACAAGTGGAAAGACTCGGATGGTGTAATAGATAACATGGCAGTAAGACAAGGACATGTGGACACAACAACATGACATGACAAGCCCAAGTAGCAAGTCATATGGACAACATGACGAGGATGACATGATGAACAACATGATCAACAGGATGAGGACATGTGGAAACAATGACATGATGTGGCGAGTCCTTGTAGCAAGTTAGGTGGATAGCACAACGATAACGATGTGGCATGGAAAACACGAAGGTGATGTCAACAGTATGATGACATGGCAGAGTATGACATGTGACATGTGGCATGGAAAACTAACATTTTTGGGTGGCTCATTGGGCCATCTTTGGCTGACACATGACACCACTCAAAGGGTGACATATGGCATGATGATTCCAACAATTCATCATGTTGATGTCAACATAAATTCGAGTAAATGGTTAAGAGCACAGTCATGAGGTTAGGTCACATGGAAAATATGTTAAGTCCCCGGGGGCTAAAAGGTTAGAGCGAGACTAGTGGTAAGCAAACGATTTTGAAGGTAGTCCTATGGGTTAAAACAATAAGTCATTGAGTGCATAAACATCAACCTTGGGCAAACAAAGTTCTATCTCAATAAGTACACAACTTTGAAGGTGATTCTATGGGC
Source organism: Pinus taeda (assembly GCA_000404065.3). Classification (NCBI taxonomy): domain Eukaryota; kingdom Viridiplantae; phylum Streptophyta; class Pinopsida; order Pinales; family Pinaceae; genus Pinus; species Pinus taeda. The sequence goes on from APFE031019352.1 coordinate 75,114, forward strand.
CAACACAATGGCTCTCGAAGGGAATCCATGTTGATGTTGGTCAAAGCACAACATGGATTTGTAACTATTGATCATGGTTGTGTTTGATAGTTTTTGGTTGGCCCTGATCCAAATTTAATTATGTAAAACTATGTATCTGAGCACCAATTTGATCAAAAGGATACATTATGTGTTCTCGTTGAGAATTATGATGACATTTAAAGCAAGGTTGATCAAGTGATGAAGAGATTGGAGCCAGTGTGATAGTTCGAAGAAGTCGAGGGTCGAATTTGTAAGTTTGTTTATGTGGGTTTCGAGCTATCATTGTGGAGTATGAGCTATATCGGTTGGAAGCTCGAGCCATCATTGTGAGCTATCTCTATTGGATTCCTAAGCTATAGCAACATCAACTATCTATGTGTAAGCCTAACTTATTGCTGTGGGTGGACAATCTATCTCTGTTGAAGCCTAAGCTATCACTGCGGGAGGACAATCTATCTTTGGTGGAGGCCCAATCTATCGTTACGAGAGGACAAGCTATAATAGTGGAAGTCCAAGCTATCATTGCAGGATGAAAATATATCTCTGTTGAAAGGTTGATCTATCTTTATGGAGGACTTATCCATCACTATGGGAGGAGAGTTATCTCTGTATAAGCTGAGCTATAGCTGCACAAGCTATCTCTGTGGAGGCCAATCACAAAAGGAGGAAGGGTGAAGAATTGAAAACTTGCATTGTTTATGTAGAGCCAGTCAACTTCAGTTATTACTATGAATGATAAGCCATCTATGTTGTAGATTGAGCATGAAAGGTTAAAGGCCAAATCATTGGAAAACTTTCATGGTTTTATATCGAGCCAAAAGGCATGAGTAACCATTGCAGAGGATAAATTATGTTTGTTGAGGATCGAGCACAAAAAATGTTGAGGGAAAAATCGTTGAGTTTGTATTGACTTACATGGGTATGCTCTAAGCTTAAAACAAGCTAACACAATAGTAACCCGATCACATGAAGCGAAAGATTTGTTTTCCCTAGAAGTTACTCTTCTGTTCAAATCAAAACTAGGATAACAACTATTGTATGTACAAATATGTTTATGTAATTCAAAGTTCCAAGCTTATATTCAATCTCTTGTATTTCTTAATTCATTGACTAGGTATGAGATTTCTTACTATGTAGTCCAAGTATATTCATGATTAATTTTTGTCAAGTATAAATAAGAAACCAGAGTTTCTATTGGAAAACTAAAATTAGAGTACAAGGTCTTACGGGGATGTGTTAAGTTGCAAAGATAAAATGAGTATGGTGAATGTTTTCTCTTCAATATTTATTTGAAGACTTGTGTTTCCAAGTGTGAAAATGTTATGAAAAGGGAAGGCACACTATGATTTTTGAGGTTGGTGCCTCAATCAGGTTGTAGAATAAAGCAAGTTGGTGCTTTCACATCTCTGAGGTGTGTGCCTCAAGCAGGTTGAATCCAAAAGAAATTAGGTGTTTTCATATCACTGAGGTTGGCATGTTCATTTTTGTTGAGTATAAAGAAGAAATCAGAGTTGTTATTGGAAAACTAAAATTAGAGTACAAGGTGTTACGTGGATGTGTTAAGTTGCAAAGATAAAATCAGTATGGTGAATGTTTTCTCTTCAATATTGATTGCAAGACTTGTGTGTCTAAGTGTGAAAATGTTATGAAAAGGGAAGGGAGACTATGATTTCTGAGGTTAGTGCCTCAATCACATTGTAGCCTAGAGAAAGTTGGTGCTTGCACATCTATGTGGTGTGTGCTCGAAGCACGTTGAATCCCAAAGAAATTAGATGTTTTCATATCATTGATGTTGGCATGTTATTTTTTTTTAAGTATAATGAAGAAATTAAAGTTACTATTGGAAAACTAAAATTAGAGTACAATGTGCTACAGGGATGTGTTCAGTTGCAAAGATAAAATAAGTATGGTGAATGTTTTCTCTTCAATATTGATTAGAAGACTTGTGTGTCGAAGTGTGAAAATGTTATGAAAAGGGAAGACACACTATGTTTTCAAAGGTTGCTGCCTCAATCAGGTTGTAGCCTAAAACAAGTTGGTGCTTGCACATCTCTGAGGTGTGTGCCTTAAGTAGGTTCAATCTCAAAGCAATTAGGTGCTTGCATTTCACTCAGGTTGGCATGTTAATCAGGTTGTAGCCTAAAGGAAGTTTATTCTTTCATACTTCAAGATATTGGTGTCTGCTTCTGAGCAGTAAAAGTAAATAATTGCCATTAAAGATTAAAGAAGATAAGAATATCTGTGGTTTTCTCTTACAAGAGTTTCCATGTACATTCAGAATTCTAGTTTGTTGATATGATGATAGATTTTGTTGATGAATTATTACATTTTTAGTTATGATATATTGTGATATTGTTTGACTTTACCACTACACTAACTCACCCATCCTTAATATATAATAATTTCCAATAAATGTGAAATTGATCAATTATGGTATTGCTTATATATATTTATGGAGAACTTTGTTATATGATTAGATGATTGTTTCTTGACTATCTCATAATAAAGGATAATTATTTTTAGGAAAATGAGCCATTCTCGAATGTTAGAGTTGCATTATTAGGTTTACTAATGTAATTTCACGTAATCACATAATTTTAAGCACTTCAATATGAATGCAAACTTCTATGGGTGTTTAGCACTTTTTCTATTTTATGAGGTGTCTCAATGCCATTTATACAAGTTAATAATATTCCTTATATTATTGATGGATTAGTTGATCAAATAACCACTGCAAGTGTTGGTGAAATCTTAGTGTCTCATAAGAATAAGATCAATGAGATCGACTAAAGTTTTTAAGAAATATGTGTCTAATGTTTACAACTATATACTAATAAAAAACCTAAGGAAATCATCATAGATATTAATTTTATTAAATATGATAATATTTGTTTTTTGGGTGATGGTTATGCAAGTGTTTGATCAAGTTTTTGGTTAAATAAGTCTAGGAAACTTTTAGTTATCATTGCGTTAGTACCTAAAACCCAAAAAATAAGATAAAAAAACATTCTCTATGTTTTTACTTTGAGTGGAGTGTTTTTCTTATCACTAGATTTTTTGGTCATCTTGTATGAGTGATTTCTCTATCACGATCCTTCTTTACTTTCAATCCAAAAACCCAAAAAAAAGAAATTCCTAAAATTTAACCTAACCATGGATTTTAAGGGGATTACCATCATTTGTTGAAGGGCTAGAATGGTGAATCAAACCATGCGTTACATTATTTTTTCTAAAATTTAATTTGACCATGACATTTGTCACTATACATTGATAGTGCTAGTTAGACCTCTCTAGTCATCTACCACAAAATACAGTTACACTACTATAGTGCACTACTCAAACATCATCTTTAGTGTCACCCTGCAATGTGGATTGTGCCAAAAAAAATACTTATGGAGGACAGTAAATGTAGTTACCCACGACACATTTTTTTGCATCATGTTTATGTTGCTACATCAATTTCTAGTGTCATGTTTTTCAAAGTATTCCCTTGAAAACATTATAATAGTGATAAAATAGGAGTTGTTGAGAGTCTTTCCACATCACAAATTCTCAAAAAATCTACTTCTAGAGTCAACTTTGCAATGCTCTTGCATTGAAAACGTGTTTTTTGTGTTTCATTAGCATTGTTTGACATAGTTTCTACATTGATATTTTATACATGGGTGTCATATTTGAATCATAATGGAGTTATACTATTGTAAGAATCCACAATTTTTGTGTCATATTGCATTACCATTGCATCATGTTACCTTAAACACCTCAAGATGAGTGCAAACTCCTAGGCGTATTTGAGACTTCCTAGATGTGATGAGGTTTTTCAATGCCATATATACAGGTAAAAACTATGTCGAAACATAGATTGTCGAATAATTAGCTAATCAAATAACCATTGCAAGTCTTGGGGAAATATTAATGTCTTATAAAAATAAGATCAACTAGACCAGCTAAGGTTCTTAAGAAATTCATGTCGAATGTTTACCACTATATAATAATTGAAAACTTAAGAAATTCTCATAAGCAATAATTTTATTAAATATGATAATATTTATTGTTTGGGTGATGATTTTGCAAGGAAATAATTAAGGTTTGTATTAATGAAGTCTAGAAACCTTTTCTTTATCATTGTATTAGTACCTAAAACCAAAAAAATGGGACCTTTTCTTATCTTTCTTTCTTAATAAGTACATGTTTTTCCATCATTATTTTTGAACCCATGATTGTAAAAAAGCACTCTCTAGTTTTTGCACATTGAGTTGTGGGTTTTTCTTATTAGTAGATTGCTTGGTTATTTTTCCTTGTGTTCACTATGTTCCTTAGATTGTCGTTGTTATTATATTCCTTTTGGAGTATGGAGTGAAATTTTATGAGAGTGATTTATTTATCATGATCCTTCTTTACGTTTCAACCCGCAAACCCCAAAAATGATTTCCTAAAATTTAACTTATTCGTGGATTTTAAGGTGATTATCCTCATTTGAGTAAGGAGGATTTTAAGGGGAGTATCCTCATTTGAGTAGGGTGGTAGAATTATGAATCAACCCATGAAATATATTAAGTTTCCCAAAAATTAATTTGACCATGATATTTTTTGTTATATAATGATATCCTAACTAAACCTCTCTAGTTGTCTATCACAAAGGCCACTTACACTACTATAGTCAACTACTCCACATCATCTTTAGCATTCATCATGCAATGCTTTTTTTTTTTGCAGAAAAAAAAAGTTAAAAATAAAAATAAAAATAAAAAAAATTAAGAAAAAAATTTTATGCATGACACTACACACAATGCACCGAGGGGAATGCTTTGCATCATGTTTATGTTACTACATGCATTTCCAATATCATATTTTTCAAAATATTCCCTTGACAATATCATCATAGTGACAAAATAGGTGTTGCTAAGAGTATTTCCACATCACAAATTCTAAAAAAATCTACTCCTAGAGTTAACTTTGCGTTGTTCTTGCATTGAAGATGTGATTTTTTGTGTGTTTCATTAGGATTGTTTGGTATAGTTTCTATATTGATATCATATACATGGGCATCATAGTGGTGGTGCTATAGGAGTTTCAAAATTCACAATTTTTGTGTCATATTGCATAAACATTCCATCATTTTGACATCATGTTTACATTGTATTTGTGTTAAAATTCTTAACTTCCTTGTATTGTGAATAGCATATTTGCATCATATTGCATTAAAGATGCATCATACCCAACCAAATTATGTCATATTAGCATCAAAGTTGCCTCTTATTAGTGTTAAAAAATGCATAATGTTAGTGCCAATTTTGCAATAAAATATTTAGTTAAAATAGTCAAATTTGTATTTTCAATCATTTAATTATAATTATAATTGTTATTTTTAATTATTACTATTATTTAAGCATTATTATAATTAAATCATCTATTCATTTAGTTTAATTACTTTTATATTATTATAATTTTATAATATTTAGTGTCAAAATTGCCATAAATATTAGTTAAATTAGTCAAATTTGTATTTTCAAATTATTTCTTTAATTTTAATTTTTAATTATAACTATTATTTAAACATTTTAATTAAATAATTAAATATTTTTTTAATTACTTTATATTATTATTTTTATTTTATATTTAAATGTTATGATATTAGTTCTTTCTATTTTACTAAGTAGCAATCATGTCAAAATACCATGTATGTTTAATGCAATGATGAAAGTTTACATCAAGTCATAAATAACCATCCAATATTTCTCCATATTAAACAAGTGACATGCTACCAAATTAAGGAACTTATACATGTTCTTGTGAACCTATAATATAACACCTTAATCTTTGGGATATTAAAAATGCCATTAATTTTACTAGATATTGACAAATTTCTACCACAATCCTTTTGTTCAAACCCTCTTTTAATATTTAATTCCAATAAAAAGAACTCTTATTCTTACCATATATCCCCTACCATACATCCCTTGTGAGGAAATGTTAACTTTGTATACAACTTTGCTTTAAAAAATATGTACAGATACAAGAAAATGAAATGAATTTGACATTGAAATTTGATTGAATTGTTGTTATTTTCTTCCTCGTCTTTTGAACCTTCCTCCTCCTCTCTACAAAAAAAACACATAACAAAAAAACATGAATTCATTAGAAAATATATTTTGTATCATTTGAAAATGTAATAAAAAAACATATAGGTTAAAAAGTTGTCAATACCATCTAACCCCTCTCAATCACTTGTATCATCATCACATTGGAAGAATAAAATATATTTCCATTAATGAATAAATAATTTCAACTATATATAAGTTAAAAAGGAAATATTTAACTAACAATTAATTACTGAAGGAATGTGTTTTTGAGAAAGTGTTGTCATTGACATCAAGCCTAAGGAGACTATTGAGCACGTTGGAAGTTTAGTTGGTTGTGTCAAGTTCATAGGGACCCTAGTAAGTGTGTTAAAGTGTGTTGTTTCCTATCCTAGGTCAATGATATAAACTATCTTTGAAGGCCTTTTGTCTACATGTAAATTGTTCATAAGAACATGCAAAGTGTTTAGTTGGATAACCCTCTTAGGGACTTTTCCAATGGCATATAGCACTTATTCAAACTCCCAAAGATTGATGAGAAAACATGTATTGAAGTGAAGGTGTGTTTTGAAGAAAGAGAAGGATTCGAAGAATCCGAGCATCTAGAAGACTCAAGGTGTTGTATTATTCTTCTAGAACAAGATTTGTCCATAGAATCTGAGGGTTGTATAATTTGTCTAGAACCAAATTCATCTAGACATATTCGGGAAGCACAAAGTATCTGAGAAGTTTTGTATCTCGACAATCTAGCGTTTTCACTATTTCTCTAAAACTAGATTTTCTCTTTCACAGGCGGTGCACCCCATCTGAAATGAAAGTATAGGTAGGATGTTAAATGACAGCAGGTGGTAGTGACTTAGCAATGGTGACAGCATGAAACTATATGAGCATGTCACATGAAAGGAATATTTGAACATTTTGGTTACTTTTGGCGATGATGTGGCATGGCACATGGAATAAATGTGATGTGGCAGATGATGTGGTAGTGAATGGCAGAGATGATGTGGAAAATATTACATATGGAATGTTTTGATTTGTTATTGAATTTTTGACATGGAAGCCTTGGGAATTGTGGTAAGGATTGGTTTGGAGAATATTTTCAGTGTATTTAACCTTTTATAAAAAAGATAAAGACGTGAAAATTGTTTCCAATCAGCAGAAGGATTATCTACCTTATCCATATATCTAGGGCCTCTAAGAAATATGTGCATACCATATTTCTCCATAAAGTATTTGATTTTAATACAATGAATAATGTCCAGGGCATCTAAAATATTTAGTCGTCTAAATATAATTATAGAATGATCAGTTTGTCAAAGTTCTAGTGGTCATGATTCTAGGTGCAAATCCATCAGACTATCCAGTGATCTGGGAGTTAGTGGGCATAAGCATTTTCCAAAAAAAAAAAGAAAAAAAATTGGATACTAGATTGAGGTCAAAGGTCAAATATCAAGGTTCTCACATCGATAATAGTTTTGTTTAAAAATATATCTAGCTTATTTGAATTTTAGTTATGGACCTGAATCCTAGATTTGTTATCTAGTTGTTTTATCTTGTAGTCTCTACTCCTGGACCTATGGGATAAATAATGATATTTTGTTCTTAGGCTTGTAATCCAAGACAAAAATGATTTAGGTGCACTGTAATTTTTCATAAGGTCATGGATTTAGATTTTTAGGACTTCGGTCATATCTTATGTTCATGTGAGTTAATAGTTGAAGTCCCAAAAAGCCATTGACTCAATTTATATCTAGGTCAGATAGACTGAATAACCAACAAGAAAAAATAAACTTTATGTATATATATCTATCTATATATAATATATATATATATAGATATATATATATGATTGTCAGCCCTACCATGGTTGGTTGATTTGATAGAGTATAAATAACCTAAAGATATTAGGAGTTTGAAGAAGCAATTTAATCATTTGTGAATTGTGGAAAAGTTATGTTTTTGTTTGGAGAGTTTCACCAAGTATCATGATGGCATCTTAAGAAAAGAGTGAATTTATAGATAGTAGATGAGCCACATGGTTGAAAGCGTATTTTATTTATATTTCTCTTATATGTTATGGATTGAAAGACTCAATAAGTGAAACCAAGAATCGTAGATCTCATAATCAAAGCGAAGGAAGGAGAATTGACAAAGGGTGTTTTATCATGGCTTGTGTATAGTGCAACATGTAATTGATTTCGAAGAAACAATAGAGGTGATTTTATATTCGTCAAGTTATTGGATTGTAGAGCTATATTTATGGGACAGGGATAAATGTTGATTTCTTTTTGTATCTATAACTGAAATATTGAAATGAAGAGTGAAGAGGACACAATGATCTATGTTGGGAGCCAATTTATAATTATCGATGAAGTATATTATTTATTTAAAATATGAGTAATGAAGTTTTCCTGATAAAGTGTTGATTTTGAAGTGGATGCTTCTAAGAACAAAATAAATTATGATTTAAGGACTGAAATGAAGCTTGTGAATCTAATGTGAAAATGTTATAAAAGGGAGGAAGTGGGTGCTGGCAGATTATAGAGGTTCGTGCTTCAATTAGGTTAGAGCATACAACATGTTGGTGGATGTGAATTGAATGCAAAGTTTGGTGCCTAAATTATGTTGGAACCTTAGAGTGGGTTGGTGCATGTGAATTGGTTACACAGGTTGGTTCCTTAATAAGGTTGGAACCTATAACATGTTAGTGCATGTGAATTGATTGTAGAGGCCTGTGCCTCAATTGGTTTGGAGACTACAACAAGTTGGTTCTTGCAAATCTCAAAGTTGGGTGCCTCGATCATGTTGTAGCCTACCCTAGTTTAGTTCCTACATCAAGTTGAATCTTGCAAGAAGTTGGTGCTTGCACATCTTTGGGGGTTAATGCCTACAAATTGATAAAGGGAAATTGGTATCTGCTTGTGGTTGGTGCCAGTAAACTATTGTAATCGTACATTGAATAAAATGTTAAAAGAATTGTGGTTTTATCCTGCAAGGATTTCCATCTATAGCCAGTGTTTTCATGTGTTGATTTGATGATTTTTATTATTCATACATTGTTATGTTTTTAGTTATGATGAATTTTGAGATTGTTTAATTTGGTGAAATTGGCCATTACACTGATTCACCCCCCCCTCTCAATGTAATCATAATTCCAATAATTGATTTTAGAGTAGGTCCCTTCAGGTTTAGTCTAACAACTAGAAGATAGATTCAAGGAATTATACCCAATAGAGGGAAGAATAAAAAAAGGCATCTCAAAAGAAGAAAATTCATATCGAGGGATGTGATTATACAAGAAATGTATCAAATGTAGCAAAATTATGAGGAAATGTCAAAGAATAATGTAGTTCAATATACCCCATAAAGTAGATCATAAGGAACCATGGATAACCAGGTTGGTTATACATCAAGTGGAGCACCATTATTGAATGGATCAAAGTATGTAATTTGGAAGGAAGGAATGGAATGTCATCTAATAACTCAAGGCTTTGACGTATGGATATATATAGAAAATGGAGGAAAGGATAATAACTATTATACAAAATCCATGAATATAATCTTGAGTACACTATCAAAATCAGAGTCAAATAAGGTAATTTATTGTGATATTAAATAAGAGATGATAGATAAGCTCCAATATATCTATGAGGAAGGTTATAAATAACCAAAGAGGATTGAACATAATGAACTAGATGATGGAGGAATTTCCCTTGTTTTCTATTATCAAAAGAACAATCCATATTTATAACCTAAAAGTGAAGAAGATACATAAGAGTTGAAACCTACTGGTATGTTACTTCATCCTTCTTCTAGATGTTTGTATACACCTTCAGTTAGTAGTCTTTATGAAGTGAAACATGAGGATGAAAGAAGATCCCATGAGAATCTATTAGCTCAGTGGAAGAAGATAATGGTTAAAATAAATTATTACAATCTAAAGGTGAACTTGTCAGTCTCCTATACGATATAGAAGAAGAATTTAAAGAATAACATGCCATCAGTCTAAAGGCTCAATCAAGAAAAAACTTAAGATGCATTAACGAATCTTCTGCAAGACAAAGGTATGTATATATATATATATATATATATATATATTATATATTATGGTTTTGAGGTTGTCACAAAATTTCTATTGAAGATGAGCTTATTACCGCTCTGAAATAAATAAAGAAATTTTCAGAAGAAAACAAAAGGCAAAAGGAGTTATTGAATAATATGAAAATCAAGACCAAGAAAAAGTAATTTAGAGAAGGCCCAACTAGAATAAGAAGGAAGGATGGAAGAAGTGAGGAAAACAAAGCTAAAATAAAGAGAAGGTTATTGTAAGGATCTAGAAGCTAATATTATTTCTTTAAAAGATTATCTAGAAAAATATAATAATCATTTGATGAAGTATGAGAGGAAGGAATAGAATCAACTCTTGGGAATAGGGATCACGATATTCTAAAAATCAAACTAGAAGAATGTAATAGGATTGAGTATGCCTGATCGATAAATTTCCATGGATATTCCACTTAACAATTCGTATAATGGATTTGATAAAACTATACTTAAAAATCCAAAATATACTCTATTAGAATTGTATTTCTCTTTAAATTTATAGATATGTAGATTATTGTGAATAGTGTATGCATGCGATTAAAATTATGCATAAAATAGAGAACAAAAAAAATTAAAAACTCACACACACATTTGAAATAAGATATGACGTGGGAAACCCTTTTGGGACAAAAACCCAACTGGAAGGTGTGGTCGCTTTGCTCTCTTTTCATGAATAAAAAATATTCACAAGTTCAAAGAAGTATGGAATGTGACTTGTGGGCTATGATATTACATAAATTATCTTTGTGTGCTCCATCTCCTATCCCTCTCTAGTATTTTTCTCAACTATGGAATAAATTCACTCGAATGAATGGAACCCCTTTCCTTCCTAGTGGTTTGGTTATAACACAGCCCAGTAGCTTACTAGTGATTATGTTTGACTACCTCAACACTTAACCAGAGTTACACTATATACTATTGTAGAGTATTCTTCATTGTAATCACATCGCTAGCCCATTTTCCATGAATTATGGGATCTGACATGGCATCCTCTCCAATTATGCTGGTGAAAATAGGAAGGCTAACTGTTGAGTTGCATAAATTTCACATATATACTCTAATTGACACGATAATTACACCATTGGAAAGGTATTATGTGTAGAATAGGAAAATGAAGCAACTACGCTAAAGTAAAAAAAAATTACCCCCAAAAAACGTCCTTTCATACCTCAAAATGCTCTTGGAAGGTTTCAAACACCACTTTTCGAAACTAGGTCCTGCCGGTAAAAAGGGTCATGTGAGCTAACTCCTCTGCTTTTTCCACTCTAAAATAATCAAGATGGATGAAATTAATATAATTATCTAGTATAGGTCACACCTCCCCATTTTGGGAGGATTTTGGTCCCCAAAATCGTCTACTGAATGAGGTGAGGAAATTTTTCCTCCACCTTCTCTCAGGTGTACCAATTAGCTTTGCTTAGAAGTTGTCCTTTCAGCCCAATCTGCCAAAGGTTATTTTTCCCCTATCTTGTAGTTATAGGCCTATTTTGTAAAGGTTTATCTTTTTTCAACCTTGCCTAAGCATTTGGTGAAAAATCCTCCATAGAAGGCAAAACTTATTCCTCTTCTTGATCTACGAGGGAAGCCTTATAGAGTTTCAACTTATCTACATTCACAATTGAGTAAATGTGCATATATTGTGGTAAATTGAGTTAATATGCATTATCACCCACCTTTTATAGTATCTTGAAGGGACCATACTATAAACCTTGATTATCTAAATAGGACCCTATAGCCTCTTCTTGTACAATTGTAGCCATACTTTGTTTCCCACCTTGAACAATTTATCTATTCTATGTTGATCATGCTTGGCCTTATATTTCTCATTTGACTTTTGCAGCATCTCTTGTACCTATATTTGGATATGCCTAACCTTCTCTATAAATCTTGTCACTGTAACAACCCTGGTCAAAAATCCATGTAATAAAGTTAATAAAGGAAAAATAACAACCATGGTCATGGGACACATATTCCAAGATGAATGTTGGGAAACAACATAGTGATGAGGATCGCTTGTGATTAATTAATCACTATGGAAATTGACAAAGGAAATGGAAGATGCTTTCAAAAGGCATGAGGCATTTATTGACATTTTATTTATGAAAATAATGGACATAGGAGAAAAAGGGAGGTGAAAGGTCGCAGCTTGCAGGTAAGCAGGGAAATGAAGGAAAATAATGGAAAAATGAAGAAAATAGAGGCCTCATTAATAAAAAAAGAATCTAAGGATCAATTTGTAGCTTTTTGTTAGTTCAATTTTGGAGCTCTCATTTTTTACTCTCTCTCTCTCATACTCTTGGACACTTAGATTTTTCTTGGAGACCTCTTGGAGGATTGTGGCATACTTGGGATTTGGAGCAAGAAGGAAAAGGAAGAGTAAGAAAGTGAAAGAGGACATATGGATCAACAACTACAACGCGTTTTTCTGGCAGGTACCAAGTTTCATGTATGATTTACTTACTAGTTTTTCCATGCATGGCACATGCATGTGGTTTCTTCATTATGACCTGTCATTAGCATGGAGGATTGCCTAGATTGACGTTGGATTTTCCTAGCCTTTCCATTCCATGTGTATCCATGGTGTTGTGGGCATATTTCATTTTGTTTTATGGTTGTTTCTCATGTTCCTTATGGATTTGTGTTGAATTATTAGTTCCTGGAAGCCTTAGTTCGGCAAACACTCTGGAAGCTCTGTAACAATTTGGGTTGAGTTGCTAGTCATAGAAGCATTGGTCGGAAAAATGCTTTGGAAGCCCTTGGTGGGTTGAGTTACTAGTCCTGGAAGCCCTCGTTACACAATCAATCTGGAAGCCTCACAATAGCTGTAGGTTTTCGTACTAGTCCTAAAAGCCCAGGTTGTAACAAACACTCTTGAGTCGTAGACAACTTGGGTAGAGACCAATATGGTGATGGTTAGTGATGTCTGACTGTGAGGTGGAATCACTAATTGAGGTTTGAGGTGGTTTGGCCTTTGGAAGCCCTGGGTTGGTTTTGTTTGCTTTGTTCCATGAGATCCCACATTCATACTTGGAATATGGTTTGGGGGTGTTTGGCTGAAAGAGAGATTTGATTCATCCCAATCTATGGTCAGGTTCTACGTGGAAGTCCCAAACCTAGTTTCATTTTGCATATGTTAAGAGATATTTTCTTCTTGTATTTTATGGGTAAATAGACTTGTTCATATGTTGTTTTTATGGTTGTTATATATTTGTTATTTCTGTCGAATATATGATGGTTAAGAGGATTTTTTATGACAATCTTGATGTATGACTCTCGTCATGTTTTGATTACAAAACAAATGTGCAATGAATATATGACCTAATGGATGATAATGCAACTATTTTGATAAGGAAACAATGTTCTTTTAAAAATCTTAGATAAGTATGAGATCCCTATGCTCAGATATGTTGTTATGACCTATAGATTACATATTTTTGACATGTTTGATGAAATGCCTATCATGGATAGTAGGGGTCAGATAAAGTAATTGTAATAATTATTGCATTAATAGCCTTATTTCAATTTTATTTACCATATTTAAAAGTTTCATGAAGTTCTTGGCCGCAGCCTGAGTCTTTGCCCTAAAAATGTGGCACAAAATCTAGGGTCGTTGGCTTAAAACTAGCTAAAAAAGTCCATAGTCTCTGGCATGCCTCACTTTGGGAGTGTCTAGAAGGCCTCAGTGACATGCATGGATTGTTATGGGAGTGGATTAGGGTCCATATCAGTGAAATTCCAAGTTTTCTTTGGGGTTTATTAGCTTTTGAAGGTTCTGTAACATGTGTAGAAGGTCATAATGTTTTTGTTTTGCCGGTTCCACTTCCTTAACTGTACATGGGGAGTTGAATCACATGGTAGTATCATGTCATCACATGTTTACCCTGCTAGAGTGATTAACTTGGGTAAATGTGGGAGGGGGTTGTCAGAAAGTGGTATTATAGGAAGGTTCATCCCTTAGACTGGATTGGTGGTGTGTGTTGTTCATGCATACATGTCAATTACATAGGTGATCCATATGTTTGTGGTCTATGTTCTTGTTGTATATGCATGGTGTTGGTCATAGTTGTAGTGGTGTCACCATGTAAAAAGTTGATGGTGCTATTTCCAGAATGTGGTCGTCATGAGTGCATATCGGTTGTTCATTGGTTATGCATGTCAGTGTTTATATGTTGTTATGAATACACTGACATGGTGATAGTTGTCATGCCTGAGGTCATGGTATGTGGTTCGTATGGTCATTCATTGATGACTGGATAATGTTCAAAATGATGATTAAATGTTGATATGATTATGTTTATATATGTATTGCACTAATCTGGTTGTTCTTGTATACAATATATCCTCCCCTGAACTAAATTGAGGTATGTTCGCTTGTTTATGATTTGGTTAGTTGACATGGTATACATTGTAGGAAGAGAAGATCAAAGATGACTAGCAAGATGGTAGACTACAACTCACGAGATTCTCCCAATAGATCATATGAGAAACATAGTGAGGGATATTCTTTTGACATAGCAAACACTTTGAGAAGTTTGAAGGGAGAAACAAGGATTTGCAAAGAAGATAATGATCAAATCATTCAATCACAAGAGAGACTTGTTAGGGCATAGTAGAAACAAGTAGAGGTCAATGTGATGATTCTTTAGAGCTTGTCAGACTTGCAGAGATAGGGACCATTCATAATCAGTCATGGACAAGAGGATAAGACAAATGAAGAATATGGTAGCAGGTCACATGGTGGGCACAAGTTGGATAGAGATAACATAATTAAAGATGGCAGATTCTTGGATACACCTGATATAAGAGGTTGTGGGCTTTACTTTATTTTTGGTTCAAACAGGTATCATGGTCATTATCATTATCATCCTTACAGGAGGAGTGACAGGGGCTATTTTGTGGATGAGTTCGAGAAGGAAAAGCCACCTACATTTGATGGAGAAATGAAAAAGTCATGGGATGTTAAAGCATGGTTACTTGGGATGCATAAGTTCTTCAGGTTTCATGATTACTTAGCAAAAATTAAGGCCAGGATAGTAACATTCAGTCTTAAAGGTAAAGAAGATATCTAGTGAGAAGATGTAAAGAAAGTCAGAGGTATTCATGAAGAGGAATTGACTTGTAGTGAGTTCGAAAGACTATTCGGGAAGAAGTATATATAAGAGAGATACTATGACAACAGGGAAAAATAGTTATATGAGCTAAAGATGGGATCTATTATAGGTGAGGAGTACACTAGCATATTATTGGAGTTATTGAGGTATGTGCCTTACCTTAAGGAGGAGAAGGCCAATATCTAGTGATTCATCAGTGGGCTGTCAATAGCGTTTAAGGATAGGATTGATTTTCATGAGCATAGATGAGTGGATGAATCCATCCTGAAGCTAAAGCATTATTTTGAGCAATCAAAGCACATATATGAGAAAAATCTAGACTGGAAAGGTAATGCAAAGAATAAAGGAAAATGCGACAAGAAGCGAACAAGACCTCAAGATACATGTAACAAAGAGAATGTGGCATTGCATACGAAGTTCAATGTATCTGATAGAGGGCAGGGATTTCATTGTGAGGAGTATAATGAGGGTGCAGGTTGGAAGCCTTTGGAATGCTAGACTTGTGGAGGAGAGCATCATAGGAGAAATTATCCACAACATTTGGGTCCTAGACCACAGATCTGCATTGCTTAAGAGGCACATACAATGGGAGATGTTGGACATAGTATTCGACGGATCTATCCAACATTAGAGAATAGGTAGGTAGATTACCGGGCATCTATTATCGATATGGACAATAATATTTGTGATCAAGATGTTTCTATTTTGATTAACCCTATATCTAATTATAGTTATGTCAATCCTTACCTCGTGCATAAGTGTGGTTTGAATAAAGAAGTGCATGCAACATCCTCGTTAGTGCAGTTGGCTATAGTTGCAAATAAGAGAGTTCATCAATGGGTAAGATCTTGAGCATTTGAGTTGAATGGTATGCCTACTTCAATGAATTTGAATGTGTTTCCATTGGGATCATATAGTATGTTGTTGGGTATGAACTATTTGTATCTTCAAAGGACCAAAGTGGATTGTTATGACAAGGATATTGAGTGCTTGAATTACAATGAAGAATAAAGAGTCTTGCACGGTAAGAAGGAAACAACATCAGTTAAAATGGTGACAACTATGCAGGCAAAGAAAAATCATACAAAAGGGTGTGTGTTATTTTCAATGCATATTTCGAATGACAAAGGTAAGGAAGTTGAGGATGTGGGTGTATTGAGTAGGTAACTAGTTCTACACCCATTTCAGGATGTGCTTTTGGAAGAGATTTCAGAGTTGCCACCTCACAAGGAATTGGACTTTTTCTATGAAGTTGGTACCACGTGCAGTACCATCATCAAAGGCACCTTACAGGTTGAGCACACCAAAATTGTTGTTGGTTGAGTTGAAGTTGCATTTGAAAGAGATGCTTTACAAGGGATACATTAGGCCAAGTGTATCTCCTTGGGGTGAACCAAAGTTGTCTGTGAAGAAGAAGGATGGTACTCTTAGGTTATGCATTGATTATAGGTAGTTGAACAAGGTGACCATTAAGAACTTGTATTTGTTTTAGAGGATCGATGACTTATTTGATCAGTTTAAGGGAGAAATCGTGTTCTCAAAGATTTATCTAGGATCAAGATACCATCATGTACGCATTAAGGAAGAGAACATTTATAGGAATTCTTTCAGGACCAAGTATCGGAATTATGAGTTTGTTGTAGTTCCATTTGGTTTGACTAATTCTCTAGCTACTTTTGTGTCCTTGATGAATAGTGTATTGTGTCCTTATCTGAACAAGTTTTTCATTGTATTCATTGATGATATATTGGTATATTCTAAGAATTAGGAAGAACATGCTGAAAATTTAGCAGCAGTATTGAGATTGCTGAGAGAGCATCAGTTGTATGCTAAGATTAGAACATGAATTTTCTTTTAGAAAGAGATACACTACTTGGGGCATGTGGTTTCCAAAGAAGGCATAAGAGTGGATTCAGAAAAGATAAGGGCTATCATGGAGTGGGAAACTCCTAGAAATGTGGACGAGATAAGATCCATGGGGTTAGCATGTTACTACAAGAGGTTCATTAGGAATTTCCCATAGATTTCTTATCCTATTAATTTGTTGTAGAGGAAAGGTAAGCAATTTGAATGGACAAAGGAATTTACAACAAGTTTTGAGAAATTGATGTAGTTGTTGACGAATTCTCTAATTTTAGGCACAATTGTTGTTCCAAGAGTTTCTTCTTCCAAAAATTCTTCTACAATCAGGTAGCCACCTATTATTTCCTCTGATGACTCACTAGAAACCACCACAATTTATTCTATCTGTGTCTTCTTTCCTTGTGAGGATGGACTATGTGTCATTCTAATGGAACTCCATCTCTTAGAGTTTCGTCAACCAGTCGTAGGAGGTGTACCAACCCTACTCCGCTTAGAGCCTATGGTTGTCTTTCTCTTGGAAAATGTAGTAGTTTCAGTAACATGTGTTGTTTCAATGCTAGGTGTTGCTTCAGTACTTGGTGTTGTTCTAGTTCTAAGGGTTGCTTCAGCACTAGGTGTTTCTTTAACACTCTCTTCATGCTCCTCATTCGCACCAGCACAAGCTCTCACTGTCAAAGCATGCCATGGGTTCCCTCATCTCTGTAATGAATGCAAGATGATTAATTTAAGAACTGCATGGTTAGTGACACAAGTTTATGGATTTTTTTCACTTTCAAAACCTCTACCATGTGTTATATTGACTTGAGAAGGTAGTATGGTAAGTTAATAAACCACCCTGTCCTCAGGTGTTCTAACAATTGAAAGCGATAATTGAAAATAATCCCAAAACTACCCTCATAGGTAATGAATTTTTAGATGAAGAGGAGTAGATCTTCCCAAGGGTGAAAAAGAGATGTTCTATCGAAACCCAGTGCTTGGGCATCAATTCTTATCCCTCCAGTAAGAATATGGCTATAGCTTCATGATTGACCACTTTCTTTGACAACCACTGTTCTTCTATCCTAGACAACCCTATCACTTTTGCGATATATTTATCTATAACAACAATTCTAAAGCCCCTGAACACAAAGTGTTGTTCAAGTAAGGGTTGGGAAAATTATAAAATGACCAATTGATTGAAACCCTGGAATTTTTCAAAATAACTTAGCCATCTAGCCCTTGGAAAATTTTTGGATGTTTCCAGATGTTGTAACAACACACTAACAGAGTAAGGTTCGTGTCTGACCGCTACTCCACACATATCTGCTCACAAGCACACTACTCAAAAAATGTTAGGAACCTATTAAAGAGTTGCTTCATTGCACATAGATGCTTGCTTAAGAGAGAATGTCAAAGTGTTGGAATTACCGACAGTTACTCCTCCTTATTACCGATTCAGAAATTTAAATAGAAAGGAGTTTCATAATGATTACACTAATATCTAGATGTAACAAAAAGAATAATAAAGAAAAAAAAGTAATAATGATCAAGGAATATTGGTACTCATGGAAATGATTACATCAGTTTAATTGTAAAAAATAATTGTGTTAGGTAGTCTAATCATGCACTATTATGGAAAGGTGAGGTATGTATTAATTGGATTTCTTAGATCCGATTTGATTAGGAAAGGCAACATGCACTTAATCAATTGTTTGTGTAACAACAACAATGCCCGAAACCTTAATTAATCCAAATCATTAAATGAACTAAATTGTAATCATGTAACAATGAGTTTTGATAGGTCATCCAAACCTGAAATAGCCTAGCCATTAAACATTAAATGAATCAACCTATAAGCACGAAATCCCTTAGATCATGAACCTTAATCCTTGAAACTCTAAGTCCTAATGTCTTAACCCTTAATCCTTATACTCCAAATCCCTAAATTCGATAATCCTCAAAGCCCCTATCCAGTTAACCCCCAACACCTCAATTAATTAACTATTTAGGCACATTTGGTGCTAAATCCAAGGCTAAAATGGGAGCTAAGAAAGGAGGTAATTTAGGTGCAATAAAAGGTGCTAAACCCAACCCTATCATTGGTGCTATTTCTAGGGAAGTAGATGGCACTATTTTTGTCATTATTTACAACGATATTTAAAGCGCTATTTTGTGGCACTATTTCTTATACGATTTCTAGCTCTATTTATGATGTTATTTTCGACAGTATTATTGCATAAATTAGTGACTAAACTTTTTTGTCAGAAAAAACAACACCAAAATAGCATCATCTTGATAAATAACGCTGAAGTTTTCAAAAAACTGGAGAAAAATACACTAAAAAATTCCTTGAAAGCAAAAAAAGGAGCTAATCATAGGCATTTGTTGTAGTGAATCAATGTATAAACCTATTTTAAACATAAGTTAATAACTTAAATAACTTAATATTAAATATTTATGTGTAATTTATAAATGTTTTATTATCATTTTTTAATGGATGTGTAAGACAAATATTATATTGTAATTCAAATTTGAAAATAGTTAGGAGCAAATTGTGATTATCATAGCACATTATTAATGTTTCTTGGGATTCATACCGAGTTACTGAACTACAAAATCAATGTGAAATCCATGATAGCAAATATGATTCTTGGTTAAATTTTAATCATTTTGTTGAATTTTAATCATAATGAGAAGGATAATATTTTTATTTCTTTATTTAAAAATATTTTTTTTCATAAACTCCCACTTTTACTCTTAGTAAATAAATTATAAATTGTGATTATCTTAATAGTAAATGTCACAGATGAGATACAAATGCCTCATGTCATTTTAATATTGTAAAATAATGGAAATTTTGTGTTGGAATTATAATCATTCATCATATTTTAGGTACAATATCCTTGGTCAAATCTTAGGCACAATATCACCTAGAACTTTTTTATAAGGGTTTATTTTGAATTATTTTTGTTGCATAATATTAAGATGGAGTTTGATATGCACCATCTGACATACTTTTCATTAAAACAGATATGATATTGATTTACTGTATTTTATTTATTTTTAAATTATAAGTCAATTTCACATATTTCAAAAAAATTTCGGATGAATCAAGTATCAAGTACAAAGGACCGAAGGGCCGAAGGACCAGAGGGACAAAGGGTCGAAAGACTGGAGGGACGGAGGACCGGAGGGACGAGGAGGTGGAAGTATTAGGAGGTGGAAGGACCGAAGGACCGAAGGGCCGAAGGTTCAGGGAAACAAGTTTCTAGGCTTCAAGAGGTTGAAACCAGAAGTTTAAACTAAAAAAATAACCCAACAAGGTAGGTAGGAGTTGATGGATGGTTGGGCCAAAGGCTCTGGCCTTGAAGGGTTGAAGCCAAAGGTTTAAAATAAGAAAATGAAGAAGCGGAGGGTTGGTGGAGGTTTGGTTGGAAGGTAGGGTGATGGGGCCCCATCAAGGATGGGTGTGTCAGGAGACCCCCTCTCGGCCAAAGGCTTAAGGTTGGCCAAAGGCTCAAGGGCCAAGGATCTTTGGCTCAAAGTTGATGGATGGTTGGGTTGGAGGGGTCTCCGATTTGGCCCTCCACTCGACGTTAAAAGCATTATAGAAATAGTGTAATTATTTTATATTTTATTTTTGGTTAAGTTCTGAAGTACAATCTATAGTTTAATATGAGGGAGAGGGAGACCTGTGATTCTATTTATGATGAAAGTGGAGTTGACACATGTTTTTTTAAAATAAAAATAAAATAAATGTATTTTAATAATAAATGGAACAAAATTAATTATTTAACCATTTGAAGTAAATATTTAGTGATTTTTAAATTATGAAAATAAATTTTAATCTATTATTAACGTTTATTTTTTCAATAATTTAATTATTTTAAATTTACATAATTAGTTATAAAAAAGGTATTTTAATTTTATTTTTGTCTTTCATGTAATATTTAAAAGCAAAATTAAATAAGGATTTGAAGGCAAATAGAACTCAATCAATGTTATTATTGATCTAAGATATATAATATATATATTATATAATAAATATATATATGTATGTATGTATGTATGTATGTAGTATGTATGTTGTATGGTATTATGTATGTATGTTAATGTATATATATATATTAATATAGTATATATATATATATATTTATATAATATATATATATATATAATATATATATATATATATATTATATATATATATATATATAATATATATATATATAATTATATATAATATATAATATATATATATATAGATATAGGGGTAAATTTCATTAACAAAAAATCTAAGGGTTACATATAAGATTACACAATTCAAGTGGATCTATTGCTAGGGAGACTTAACCAAAGGCAAAAATGGAATCTCCGTAAGGAATATAGAGTCAGTTGAAATTGATAGAAACAAAAATAAAATAGTTACTTCTACTGTGCGAGCCAAGATGCCCAATTACAAGGAAGACAATAGCTATATGATTAGACATAAAAAACATTAACCACCATGTCACGGCTTTTGAATATGATCCTGCGATTGGGATATGGGGTGCTAGGTGGGACAAGTTCTTCTTGGTTGTATGGGGGGGGCACAAGGTTTCACTCAAGCTATTTCATTAATCTATCCAACTTATAGAAATGATTGTGGATGTGCTTGAGGGAATGGAGGATATCCAAGCGTGATTCACCCATGAGGAATTCCATTTGTCAGTATAGATCGGTAGCTTACATATACTTATTGTATCTTCCCCACATGTTTTTTGTCTCTAGAACCCAATTAACCCATTCAAAAAGAACTTCTATGTCATAAAAGAGAGGACCCATGAAAAGGGGTTTCCTCCTGCATATGAGTCAATTCATCTTGAAAATGTGAAGCTCTAAGTTCACTCAATCAAGAAGAGCATGCTTTAATTATGTAGTACATGTGATTTACTCCCTCGTAAGCTCACTCTTTGTATGAGGAAACTCCTCATCTAACTATACCTCATTGTCGCGACATGTGGAGGATGTCTAGCCTTACCTATGCTGAAAAATTGTGTAGGATAGGCCCTATGTTCCTAAAGAGACAAAAGGAGGTGATAGAAACTAGATCTAGAGTCCACTGATATAATGCCTGTAGGAGTTGTTAGAGTCATCCAACATATATAATCATGTTATGACATAATTTATAAATTCATAAAGCTGCTAAGCCTATGATCTGAATGCATGAGATTTCCTATCATTCCAAGATTTGAATAGTTCCCTCCATGTTAGGAGGAGAGGAGGAACAAGGTATAAGGAAGACAAAATGAATGATCTCTCAGCTTAGAATTTGAAAAAATAACCTCGACAAGTTTCAAACCCGTTGACCCTCCTGACTTCTTTACATCAGCTAGGATTTTAATTGCTAGTCTTGAAATGAAACAAACAAGCATAAATCTATGCGACTAGTTCAAACAGGAGGGTGGAATATTTTATCTTTAGAGGTCATGCGATTAGCAAGAAGGAAGCCCTACATGAACCCAAAAAGTATAAAGGTGAGCCAATGTTAGAAATTAAGAGAGTAGAAACTTCGGTGTAGGATAACAAAAACCCTTGACTTCCATGAAGAAGCTAGAGAAACATATATGAATCAACATTGACCTATATTAACCACCAAATTATAGTGCACCATTGTGGTTTCCAATACCCAGCCTAAGACCTATGCTAAGCGTGCAACAAAAAAATAACTAGAGATGGCTCCACACCATTGAAAATACACCAAACTATCCTTCCACTAGAGAGACCTCCCAAGAAGTCAACTGAGGGAAAAAAAACACTAACAATTAAAGTATAAAGAAAGGAAACAACAATGAAATAGCTAGAAATTTGGAATCAAATGGAAAAACAATTAATAGTCCATGAAAATGGGAAATTAAACCATACTATAGGTCCAGATAGACACAAAAACAACCTCTATCATCCCACAAATTTGGTTATTATGAGTATTTTGAAACCGATAGTCAGAATGTGGTAGCTTTCAAGTTTCCAACTTCATCTTTACTAGAGGATTTCCATGGCTAGCTCCCCTTCATATCTGAAATAAATTAACACCAACCCCCATCAAAATAACATGCATAAAATTCTTGAGCCACCTACCCAAATCAAAGCGTCATCCTATCCTCTGCTACTGGGAGGTGCAGTTAATGGCCACACGTGGAAGAATTCACATTTGCAAGGGGCATGTTGCCACTTCCTTTCTGTAATAATCGAGTGAGGCAGTGGCAACCAACACCACACCCTCTGCTATCCTCTTAGCTAGCGCTTGTCACCTCATATAGGGACATTATTATTATAATTTAAAATAATTATCCATAAATAATTATTAATATTTTTAGTAACATTAATTAAGAAAATAAGTTATTATTAAAATCAATTAATTTATAATATTTATTATTAACTAATTCATATTATTAATTACTAATTAAATGATAACATGTTATTATTATTATTTATTAGAGAAGCATCAAGGTTGATAGTTGGGAAAATCAATCTCGTAAGGATATCTAGCTCTTGCAACCATGGCATTACATCATCTCCGAACACAAGGAATGTTGAGGTTGGGTCTGATATCCTTGAGCTTGTGAGTGGCGTTAGTCTAAATCATGCTATGCCCCTCAATTATCTACTATCCATTTGCTCCATGTAAAATCTTTGAGTCTGTTTGATCCGAATTGGATCCTAGAAACTCTCTAAGTTTTCATGACTGTTTCAAATTATGCTAAAAGATTCAAGTCTTAGAAAATATTGAAGCTATCAGAAGGAATCCTCATAACAATTACAGTTGTGGCCAGAGCAGAGCAACGAGGACCCTCGGTCAAGCACGCAGATTGTTGGCCCATGGTAAAGCACAGTGGCACAAAACTGGCAAAATCGGAGGCTAATTCAGGAAACAAAGGTGGATTCTGATATGTGATTAGTGCTAACTGCGTATTAGAGGTCATGCCCCTTAGTGAAGGAAAGCCCCGAATTTCCCGGAACAGAAATCACTATAAAATCCAAAAAAGTGACTGTTTCAGTTCTGTAGCGCGAGATTCCCCAAAACCAGCAGGATATCAGAAGGCTTCAAGGTGATAAGCAGTTTTGACTAAGTCTCGTCCGGTGCCACACATCGAGCGACACGCATCCAGTAGAAGAGAGAGAAAACCATCCGCATCAGATGGGTAAAGGTTGTGCGACTTATCTGCCCAATATGAAGGACAACCGTAGGATCTAGGGGGTCCAAATCGATGATGAAGATACGTCCCAATGACTGACTGGATTTGACAGGTTAAAAATTGAGATGATAGAAGATTTGAAGTACGATGTGGACGATGAGTTAGCAAACAATTCGTGTTCACGGGAAATATTGAAGCAAACAGATTTAACAGCCATTCGAATATGATTCAGGGAATCTAACACCCAGTTCATTTGAAAACAGGTGGCCACCTCCCTGCGAGGCATTACCCAATGATGATGACGCAGAGCAGAGAAATTTGAATGGACAGAGATAAGGAAACCAGAAGGCTGGGAAGCGGAAACGAACAGTCAAAGAACAGACTGGCTTTAAAGCCATGAATTGACAGAGGCAACATACGAGAGGTAGACAACAAAGAGACACATAAATCTAATAGTGGAGAACAGGGAGTAGAAGCCAAGCTAACCTGAAGGTAGCATCAAGCCAAACAGAGCTAGAGAGAGTCAGAGAGTCTGTGTACTCCATTGAAGGCTTGAGATGTTCAAGCAAACTCCTCGGCATAGGCCTATCATACTATGATGACCCTAAGAGGTCGAGTTTCAGTAAGGAGAGTCTGTGCACTCCATTCCTATTGACTCCATTCTGTTTAGTGAGTCTCGAATTGAGCTCACTGTTGTAAAAAATCTGCTTGAAAACATAATAGAGAGGCCACCACTGAAAGGCTGGACCAGGAGACGTAGCCTAGGAGCATTGGTTGAACTCCTTATTAAACTTGTTTTGTTTACATGTTTGACTGTTATGTTTTCTCTGAAAGCCTCAGTGTCTATGTATTCTAGCAATCTTATCGATCCATTGCATAAGTAACATAGGCACATCCATGCACATGAGTCTGTAATACCCTCCATTCTTTGTCCCGGATAAATTCCTGATCAAGTGGCATCAGAGCTTAGGGTTACTAAGGTTAGACAAGCTTGTGCTGGATTTTATTGTTGAATGCTAACTAGACCAAAGCTTAAATTAGGAGAAGGAGAATTCGTTGAAACTAACTCAGAAATTGGAAGAGTCTATTCTAAGAGGAATGTCAGAAGAAAATCCCTTGGAAGCAGACCCCCAGTTCATGGATAGTTTTATGGCCCTGAGATCCATGGTGGAGGAAATGTATAGGGACTTTAAGAAACATAGAGATGAATATTCATCAAGCTCCAAATAGGACAAAGGAGTAGAAGAACCTCTCCTCCATGACCACTCTAAAGGCAAAGGGAAAGAAGAAAAATTTCTCACGCCTCCTAATAGCCCTAAAAATAAAAAGAAGACATCTTTGATTAAATTATATGTTAAATTTGTAGAATTGAGACTTCTGTGATTAGTCATAGTTATAAGGAGAGCTTCAGCGTAAATCACATAAGAAAGATTTCTGCCAACGTGTTTCGAACCAACTAATGTGGTTCATCGTCAGGACAAGATGAAAATACAGATCTAGCTCAGCGTTTAAATAGTCCATGCAGAGACTCCAACGGCTAAAACATTCCAACAACTAACAGGAACCCCAGTCAAACGACCTCTCGTTAATTTAAAATTAAAATATTATTAT
>APFE031019358.1:0-17051 GCA_000404065.3 Pinus taeda
TAAAACTTAGAAACTAATTCCAACTTAGGCTCCCTTATTAATTCTAAATAATCTAGAAACTAATTTCTCGCACATTTACAATTTCTCACAAATAATTAATTAATCACTCAAAATAATATTAATATTTACATGAAATTTTAATAATTCTTCAAAACATGAAACCCCCTAGCTTAAGTAAAATACAAGGTGTTTTTCGGAGATGATGCTCCTGCATCAAACTCCCCATGTAAGAAAATTCGTGACCACCTGGTCATAAGTCTGGATATTTCCTCCTGGATCCCAAATTTTATTTTGTAATCTTTCTTTGCTTTTCAATTGCTTTGTTTCTGTTGTTATCTGTTGTTGTTCTCCAGGTTTCCATAAATTGTGTTGTAGTGCTCCACTTGCTCTGCCTTCCAAGTATTGAGCTGATGGTATTGGTTTGTTATGGTTTTGGACCATGGTATTGAGAAAGGCCTAAGACTATAAAAGGAGAAGAAGATCATTAGGCAAGTGTATGGAGAAAAGCTTGAATATCTGAAGAAGTAGGAGATCCAGAATGCAGGTTATGGGTTGCTTGATCTAAGCCAAGGAGAGATCTCACAAGTTGATGGAGAACAAGATCTAAGGAGAGATTGGGATCAAATGGTTTGGAATGAACTATCTCTATATGGTTGATTATGCTCTGTATACTCACGCATGTAATGTTCTGAACTAGGTATAAGTTAAGTTTGAGATACCTGCAAGTCTAGATTGAATATTTATAAATCTGTACACGGGTTGGCTTTGGTAAAAGGGTGTACGCACATGGGTTTGGTTCGTCCAATTAGCATATACCATTTAAGCTGTGATTTTTGATGATACAGTTGGTTCTGAATATTGTTGCAGAGTTTAATGTTCTGCTCTGTGTTCTGGTGACTGGTTTTGTTGACAGGGTTTCGGTATTGGCTATTGATGTTGCTAAGTGTTTGTGAGCTTCAATGATATTGATGGGTCCAGTATGAAAATTTGATGAAACGTGGCCTTCAGATTATAGAGTTGTGCTTCAGTGTATCCAGTCTGCAAATTTATGAAACGTGGTACCTGGAGGAGAGAAGATTGTAGGTCGGTTCATACGTACTAGTATCTTACCTAGTACAAGAACTATGGGGGTTCTAGCTCCCCTCCAGGAGAAGCTGGATAACGAGAGAGGTTTGTAGCTCTCTACAGGTTGCAGCCTACGTACTGGTAAAGGACTGCACCAGTACATTGTAAATGAAGTTTCTTATTAAAGGAAGATAGAAACAAATTGCAGCAGGTGGTTTTCACCCACATTGGGTTTCCACCTTATATCATGGTGTTCATGTGTGCTTCTTGTGTGTGATGATATGTTCTGTTTATTGCTCTGTTTACTGTTCAGATGGTCAATGAAGTTCTGATGCATTATCTAAAGATCAACATGTAATGGATTATCTGACTTATAAATAATCTGGATATACGCTAGTTTCTTTAGACACAGTCGTGTATACATGCGAATATCCTTAACTGAAGTACAAGTGGAGCATCCTTCTACTTGGGAGACTATTAAGTATCCTAGTTACATAAGAAGCAATATTAAGTATCCTTGTCTACAATAAAAGTAGAATATATTATAGTAGTAACATGTTGTCCTCTTGATGAAGAAAACCTTACAATACATAAAAGTAAAATGTGATGAGCCTATTTCAATACTTCGTGACAACACAAGTGCAATAAACATCTCTAAGAGTCCAAAGGTGCATTTTAAGACTAAGAATATTGCTATAAGTTTCACTTTCTAAGGGATCAAGTAAAAAAAGGAATACTAAGCTAGAATATGTTGGCCCTGAAGGAGCATATTTTAGACATCTTCACTAAGCCACTTCCCAAAGAGACATTTGAGTATCTCAGACAGAAATTGGGAGTAATTTCTACTCCAAATTGATTCGCACAATCTTTAGTAAAGAAAGAAAAGGGGAGAGACAGTTTCAAGGGAGTTAACCTTTGTTTTTTGATGTCAAAGGGGGAGATAAATATCAAGAAACACACAGGCAATGGGAGCATGATCACAAGGGGAGTATGATTGTTGCCATCAAGGAAAAATGGGGAGATTGTTGGCCAAGTTGGCTCAATATAGACCCAAAATGCACTATAAATAGGCGCGAGAAGGATAATTTCAAGGAAATCACTCAAGATATTTTAGATCTATTCAAAAAAGCAAAGAAAATATATTTAAGGTTCATAACTCATGAACTTGAAGTGAAAAAGAGCTTATGTGGAGATACTTTCTAGGGAAGGATTTTTGGCACATTTTGAATTGTTTTTAGTTTTTTTTAAGGTTTTTTGTATTATTTTGGAAGATTTTTTGGCACACCTTTTGGTTGTTTTTGGCCCTGGTTAGAAGCCTAATTACATAAATATTCTTGAGGATATAACTTTGTCCCCTCTGAAGGCTGAATTTTAGATTTTTATAGAGGGTTGAATTCCAATGTCGAAGGCTAAATTTCAGACCTATCATGGGACCAGTTATCTATCCCTATTGAGGCCAAATTTTAGGAATGATGTTCTAGTACAAATAAAGTTGAACTCGGACTTATTTTTATGGATAAATCCTAGAGTGTTTGAAATCAAGATTCACTGTAAAAAAAATAGCACTAGGTGACGTAATGAAATATTTCTTACTTACAGAATGATTATGCCTTTTGTTATGATCCCCAAGTATTAGCACTTAGTTAATGATTTTGAGGTTGGAACTTACCATGTAAACTTATTAAAGTCATGTTGGTTTGTATATATGTCAATATTTATTGAATCTTCCCCATTATAAATATATGCCTCACTTCTATGAGGCCACATATCTACTCTTTAGATTTTGTATCCTTGGTGTTGTATTTAATTTCTTCAATGGACTTGTAAGAAAATTCAAAACTTCGCAACGCTACTTCTAGGTAAAGTAAGGGATATAAACATGAAAAAGACTTCATGTGTACATCATTTTACAGTCTCTTAGGGAAATATCTATCTTATTACACATATATGAAGATTACTTCAACTACAATGAAAATGTAATATTATAGATTTTAAAGTTTCTTTAAGCATGTTATGACAGCATAGAATTCAGTCCCACTATCTTAACAAATCATGTTGTAAAATAGCAATGAATATTGATTGATCCATGAGAAATATCTTATTTATGATGAAAAATTTAGCATAACAATTGTACACTTCATATTATCCTAGTAATGAAAAGCAAAACATCCCAGTTCATCTTGAGTTGGTGGAACAATTCCTTTCACAAATCATCCGAGTAAAAGAGTCTTTGATGCGTCCCAAACCTAGATATGTTTTCCACAATTACTACGAACTTTGTTCAATAATACAAAGGCCAAGCAAGGCATTACACCAAACTCTACAAGCCAACCTTTGGAGCTACCAACAAGCCAACATCACACGAATTTTCAAATCCCATGAGCTTCCACTTGCATCACACAAATCATTAAGAAGGGCCACATATTTGCATCTAACAAGTGGAAGCACCCTAATACTAGTATCCAATTAGCATTGAATATTTGTTACAAAAGTAATACATGATCTTACGAGATCGGATGATTTGATGTACGTGGTTTTAGATCTCTGAAATGTTCCTTTTCATAGTTGATGTACATGGTTTTCTTTCCAATAAAGCTATTGTTCATTCATGTCATTGATAGTTAGACTAGATTAGCTAGGACTTTGATAATTTGCAAGACTTTGTTTATTTGGTTGAATGCACACCGTGCAGGGCATCTCCACCACTCTTTCGTCCACCTAAATGTCATCTCAGCCACCTGTTCCATCTCTTAGCTGGGTTCCTTGTCTCCCATATATCCTTTTTCCACGTAACCCTACCTACTTGCTCAATCATTGCCTTAGCCTTCTTCAAGCCAAGTCAGCCTTCTACACCTTCTCACCACTCCACCCACCACTTTCTGGGTCACTCGAGACCCCTATCCTACCTCCTTATCCATCCATGCATCTTCCCTCACTCACCCATCCTCTAAAATCCACTTTTCAAACATCTTGTAGAAATTTCTGAACATCGTGTAGAAATCTTTGAACATCTTGTAGAACCCCTACAGACTTCCTGTAGAAGCTCACAAATGAGGTTTCTTGATAGCTAAACTTTGTGAAACTCTCTGGAAGGGTTTTGGGGACTCCTTAGATCCTCTTTGAACCTTCCCAACCTTTTCCAAGCATTCCTCCTCCTTGATCCACCCCTGCACAGTAAAGAACAGTGAAAGCATATGCATGATAAAACTGAGAACTTAATCAAAATTACAAAAATATGTTTTCTTAGGACAGAGGTAGTCTAGACACATGTATTTTACCTTCATATAAGTAATGGCATCTCTTTCAGTAGTTTGTATGCTCATCGTTGCATCAGTAGGACTAGCTGGTAGAATTAGGGTTTGCTAGGGTTTGCGCTTTTCTCCAGATTTTCAATCTCTTTTCGAAAATAGATTAGCTTTCTTCCAGTTAGCTTTCATCCATCAATTACAAAGCTTCTTCTAAGATCTCATAGAAGTTGGCTTAAGCTCCTAGCGGACTTGTGCCAGCTGACCAAGTGGCAGCTGTGACAAGAGCTAGTACTTGTGCATACAGCACCATCGCTTCCAAGTTTGTTACGAACGATCGGGTTGATAAAAGTAAAGAAGGGAGTCCCAGGAGTTGCAGCATTATTGCTGCAATACTGGAGCCCACCACCTACATAACAATAATATTGTAAGGGCACAACAATAACAATAGTGGGATTCTGTGGAGCACAATAATAACAACAATACAATAAGGGGGTTCCAGTAATAACAATAAGGGTCTACACTAGTATTTCAGGGACCTAACGTTATTTTAGAAAAAATTAGAGCCAATAGCCCAATATATAAAAGTGGGGGTACCGTTTGGCTATTGGAATAATTATCGGTATCTCTTGATACAAGTGAACAAAAACAGAAGTAAGGTGGTGTTTGGACCATAATTCATAGGCAAGATGTTTATGCTTGGTGTCAACCTCATTTGGGAAAATGAGAAGCTAAACCCCTTTAGGGGAAGAATCATCAAAGTGGGAGTAGTTAAATCCATTTCCCATTGGTTTCAAAGGGGAATAATGATCATCTATTAGCACCTCAAAGCCAAGAGGAGAATGATAATTCATTGGCACTTCAAAAGAAAAGGGAGTGAGAAAACAATGGTAGTTTCATCAGTCTAACTTAGGGATTTAAGCCAAAAAGCCATCAATGACTAGTAATGTTAGGTTGTGTTTCCATCAATACCAAAAGGGTAGACTGTTGAGTATGTTGTCATTGTTGTCAAGTCTAGCCAGTGATGTCAAGTGATATCAAGTTTAGGGTGATCTTGTTGAATTTTCATGCATGATGCTTATGTTGTTATTGATGTCTCGATTGTTTCTATTAAAAATGTGCTAAGCTCATGATGACTTGGTTGTTTGTTGAGTAGTCCATCTTAGAAGGCACTTTGTTTGCAAGTAACTTGTTCAAATGCACATGAAAATTGTTTGTTTGCATAGCTATCTGAGAGAGCTTCCATTGGTATATGGAAATTATTCTGACTCTTCAATAATGAAGAAAAATCTTGAGTTTGAGGTAATGGCTTTCAATAAAGATGTGGACCCTAGATGACATGGAAAGGTGACTTGGCAGAGAAAGGTGGTAGATGATGATGTGGCACCCTATGGTCATGACACATGATATGTGAATTTGGCCTTTTTGGGTGGCCAAGTGACCCTTTTTCAAGTAACACGTGTCAGTGACATGGTGGTGATGTGGCATGACAAGTGGCAGACAATTACTTGGAAATGACGTGGAAAAGACATAGCCCATCATCCATAAGCCACGGGTGCATAGTAGTGGTTGCATGTAGTGGACCGAATTAACCTCATTTGGAACCACATTGCACAAAAGTAAATTGCATGGGACAAAACCTTCAACCCTCGCCCTCCCCTCACTTGTTAAAGTGTGGACAGGTGTGGGAGGAGGGAGGGTTGAAGTGACTTCTTTGTCATTAGATTTTAGTAGATCACTAGATCACAGGGCACACTTTAAAAAAGTGGGGATATTTAATTTCACATAGGACAAACTAGGGATCCCCACTCCTCCCACCCTCTTTTTAATGTTCATATATTCGTGGGGGAAGTGACTTCTCCATTGTTGATTTGAATGGGTCATTGGGTGCATCTTCGAAATTATTGGATATTGAACACTGGGAAAATTGCATAGCTTTAGTCTTAAGCACCACGTTAAGCTTAAGCACTCGGTTTTGACCTATGGTCATATGTTCTAGAGAGCATGAAAATAATGGGATAAAATTGGATAAAATTTGGCATTTGGACACCAAATTTCACTTAAATGTTGAGATTATTAAGATCCACTAGAAAAAAAATACGAATATGTTATGTTTATAAATAGGAGGATTGATTGAAGCATGAATTGTACAGATCGAAGGGATGCTAGAAATGTAAAAAAGTGAATATGAAGAGGCTCAAATTCTCATATCGTGAAGGAAAAAAATTTGATACAGTAAGGTGAAGTGTTTCCATGGGTAAATACCATGGATAAACACCCATGGTAAAGTAGGTTGCAAACTATAAATACATATAAAACAATAAAATAGAAAATTTATTTATACAATTGAAATGAGAGTGAACAAAAGTCATTGTGTGTAAGAAGAAGAAATGGAGATTTGAAGTAGAGTAGAAGGGTTGTAGATAACCTTAGATTAGGAAGGAGTATAGGCATGAGGAAAGAGATGCAGAATAGAGAAAAAGATTATAGATGTGACTAAGGTGACGCACCTTCTTCCAGTAACCACTCTGGAAGTACCACACTCTTTCAAATACAAGTTAAATTTTACATCCCCATTATTGAAGGTCAGATAGATGCATACATTGTAGATAAATGGTTAAATATTAGAGAAGGATATTTTTCTATTCATGATTTCTCCAGGTGGGAAAAGATTACTTATGCACTTCTCAAAGTCGCCCCCCACGTCAAGGACTAGTGGGAAACCTACTGTGAGAAGAAGGATGAAAGTACACCCTCACTACTTTCAGACACACCCACTTGGAATTCATTCCAGGATGCCATCAAGAAGAAGTACTACCCTGTTGGAAGCTATGAGGACAAATACATAAATTGGACCCACCTTAGCCAGCCCTGACTATACTAAGTGACGTACGGCTAGGCCTGCAATACCAAGAATTTTTCCCTCATGTGTGCTAACACTGACCTCGAGAAGCATGTCTTCATCATCACACCAAGTAATTCAACAAAAATAATACAAAGGCGATAGGGTATTGCAAGCCTTCATCATCACACCACGTACTCCCCTAGCTAGGTGAAAATACTTTCAAAGAAACAAAAAGATAGCACTCCCTCTTTCCAAGAAATGGAATCTCTGGAACTTTCATTGATTTAATAAGTTAGTGCAATAAGTTAGTGCAACATGTCTATTAAGTAGCTTATAAAAAATACTTAAGTTACTAATTTCTTTGGCACATGAACATGCTTGTATCCATCTTGTAATCACTAAGCAAGCCATCTAAACTTCTAGCGAGCTGAAGTAGAGGGTAAGAATGATACCCTTCCCTTTCCTCTCTTCACTCAAAATTAGATTTGAGATATTACTTTATATTTGGATCAAATTCAAGAAAAAAAACCTTTCATTTCCTCAAATCACTAAAGGATATA
This sequence comes from Pinus taeda, assembly GCA_000404065.3. Taxonomy (NCBI): domain Eukaryota; kingdom Viridiplantae; phylum Streptophyta; class Pinopsida; order Pinales; family Pinaceae; genus Pinus; species Pinus taeda. Next base: position 7,716 of record APFE031019358.1, read on the forward strand.
CATGTGATCTTGAAGACCACTTATCCTCATCAAACTTCACCAATGCTCACCACTTTCTTCCAATCTATTGGAATGCAAATCCAATGCGTCAACTTCACTTATAGGCTGCAAATCCAACTCTATTGTAGTATTGGAATCAATAACCAATCCCTCCAAAGCTTGTCTCCCAAGTATCACTCCCCTCCATCACAACACCACTCAACCCATCTTCTGTAAAAATAGAGGGCTCATCAATCGAACAATTTAGTGCAACATAGCTAGCAAATAACTTATGAGAAATATTTGTCGTAATTGAAGTAATAGGTTCTTGTACATGATCGTAACCGTCATATAATCTCTGAGTAATCCTTCTTGACTTTGATCTAGGAGGATATTGGGGGCAACCCTCCTATTCCACTTGGAACCCAACATTGTCTCTTTCAATTTTTCAGTTTCCTTAATTGTTGCATAATTTACTATTTTGGTAGTTTTTTAGGGTCCTAAACTTCTGTAGCCATTTTGAGGCCTTAAAAGACATTTTTTGGGAAAAACATGAAAACATGAGTTAAGGACTCATGATTGCATTCAAAAGTTGTAGTTCTCAGATAGATATTTCTAACGAGGTATTGTGCACATCAAAAGGAGATCATACGCCAAAGTTACAATCCGTGAATTTGATGTACCAATTTACCCAAACCAAGCCCAGATATTTCTAACGAGGTATTGTGCGCATCAAAAGGAGATTGTATGCCAAAGTTACAACTTGTGAAGTTGATGTACCAATTTACTCAAATAGTGCCCATAGTTTTGGTGCTTCATCTCCTAGGGTTAATTTTTTCGATGTTTAGGGTTTTTCATTGTTTGTCAATAACAAATAGGCCTTCGAACCTCATTATAACACAATTCAGAGGCATGCAGCTAGCACATATCTTCTAAGAGATAAGCTACAATTGCCTTAGCTAGTTTATTTCCAGTTTGTTTGTAATCATATTTTAATATTTGATATTAATGAAATGAAGTGTTATTTTTGTTGTGTCTCTGTATTTATGGTTATATCTATGGTTTGTTGCATTCTTATTTAAGTTCAAATTAGTGGTATTAGAGTGTTTTGCTCTTTATCTACTTTTCTTTGCATGTCCCCAATGAGGTTGGGATATAAGGAGTTAGGTCATAAACTCGTCGAAGCTTTGCAAGACCAGCTTTGAAAATCTCGACGGCCTCCCATGGCAGAAGATAATAAAGATGAGAGGCCAACAGATCCTTTCAAAATCTTGCTCGAGGAAGCCCACGAGCGATAAAGGAATGCGATGATGGTCAACTTTTCTAGAATCCTTCAGGGACTACCCAAAGGCGACGCACCTTCTTCCAGTAGCCACTCTGGAAGTACCACACTCTTTCAAATACAAGTTAATTTTGACATCCCCATTATTGAAGGTGAGATAGATGCGTACATCGTAGATAAATGGTTAAATCTTAGAGAAGGATATTTTTCTATTCATGATTTTTCCAGCTGGGAAAAGATTACTTATGCACTTCTCAAAGTCGCCCCCCACGTCAAGGACTAGTGGGAAACCTACTGTGAGAAGAAGGATGAGAGTACACCCTCACTACTTCAGACGCACCCACTTGGAATTCATTCCAGGATGCCATCAAGAAGAAGTACTACCCTGTTGGAAGCTATGAGGACAAATACATAAATTGGACCCACCTTAGCCAGCCCTGACTATACTAAGTGACGTACGGCTAGGTTTGCAATACCCAGAAACTAATTCCAACTTATGCTCCCTCATTAATTCTAAATAATCTAGAAACTAATTTCTCTCACATTTACAATTTTTCACAAATAATTAATTAATCACTCAAAATAATATTAATATTCACCTGAAATTTTAATATTTCTTCAAAACATGAAACCCCCTAGCTTAAGTAAAATACAAGGTGTTTTTCGGAGATGATGCTCCTGCATCACTAAGCCATTTAGTATTTTCTCTTTTGCCTCTGAAACAACCCTTGTTTCTATTCTATTATAAAAAAATGAATATTCCCATGACCAACACATAGCCTTTTTCAGCAAGGTTATGAGAGATGTTGAGCTTAAGTATGAAATCATTGAGAAGCGAGCCTATGCCCTCATTCAGGCCTTGAAATCATTCAGAATGTATGTCCTACATTCACCTATTACTACTTATATCCCTAATAGTGCTATGAAAATTTTCCTAACCCAACCAGACATTGATGGGAAAAGAGGTAGATGGATCACTCAAATTCTGGAGTTTTATCTAACTATCAAGACTACCAAGCTAGTAAAAGGTCAAGGATTAGCCAAGCTTCTAGCTGAATCTAACTGCAAAGTACTTGGAATCAATTCTGTTTTAGAAATACATGGGAAGAATACACAAGAACCTTCCCTCCTTGTACAAGGGAAGAATCCACAAGAACCTTCTGTCCTTGTAGAAGGGAAGAATCCACAATAACCTTCCCTTCATCCTAAAGGAGAGAATCCACAAGAATTTCTACCTTCAGAGAAGATCAATCCTATACACATTGATGAAAGATTATTGTTGTGAAACTGGTATCAAGATACTTTAAATTTCTTGATCCATTTTGAGTGTCCAGCATCATTCTCCAACACCCAGTGTAAAACCCTTAAGTTAAAATCATCAAGTACTGCATTATAAATGCAAATTTATACTAGAAAGATCCACTGAATATTTTGTTATTACGTTTAATGGAATTAGAAACTGAAGGAATCATTGATGAGTTTCATACAGGATTTTGTGGGGGAAATCACGCTTGGAGAGAAACAACATATAAGATTCTGAGGGGAGGATTTTATTGTCCCACATTGTTCTTACAAGTAGGGTCAAAGGTCAGAAGTTGTTTTCCTTATCAAATGTTTGTTGGTAAACAAAAAATAGTAGCTCTTCCACTCATTCCATCAATAGTTTCAACACCTTTTTCTCAATGGGGATTATATTTTGATGGAGAGATTCACCCCACTTCAAGTAATCAACATAGATGGATCCTCACTACAACATACTACTTTACTAAATTGGTGGAAGCAATTCCAGTCAGAAATGTTATTGATTCAGTAGTAATTAAGTTTATTGAGGAGAATATCTTATCTAGATTTGGTTGCCCAACTCAAATTGTTACTGATAATGCAATAGCTTTTTCTAGTGTTAAAATGATTGACTTTTGCCAGAAATATCAGATTTTGTTACATCATTCAACTCCATACTAACCTCAAGGTAATGGCCTTGCAGATTCATCCAACAAAATTCTGGTAAAGGTAATAAAAAATACTCTAGCTGATCATAAGAAGAGTTGTGATTCACATTTGATTTATGCAGTATGGGCAAACAGAATCACTCCAAAGAGATCAACTGGAAAATCTCCATTTCAATTAGTTTATGGGAAAGATGCAATTTTCCCCACCAATTTGGCCTTCCCTGTTTTAAAATTATTTTACAAATGAACCTGATGATTTTTCAAGAAGAATAAATCAGATTATTGAACTTAATGAAAACAGAGATGAATTTACAAATTGAATAAATATCAGAATAAGATGAAGGCCCTATTTGACAGAAGAGCCATGAAAGGGTCTTTAAGGAAGGTGATCTAGTTCTAAGATGGGATGCCAGGAGAGAAGAGAAAGGAAAGAATGGAAAATTTGAAAATATATGGTTTGGACCTTTAGCAATTGCTGAAGTGAAGGGTAACAACACTTTTGTGCTATAGAATCTTGAGGGGCTATATTCCACTTATCCCGTAAATGGAAGGTTTCTCAAACATTACATTCAATACTAAGAAGTTGAAATAGTTTTCATTATAAATACTCCAGTTTTCTTTTACCTTTCAAGATGTCAGTGTGATTTTCTTTACATCAAAGATTCCATAGCCCGATGAGAAGGCACATGGATCTGCAGGTTCTATGCATTCTACAGGAGAAAACAGTCCCCATTTGGATCCAATGTTGTAGCATTTTTGAGTTTTGATAAGATAGAATAAATTAGTCTAAATGTTCAGTTAGATGTCCTAAAAAATCAAGACAAAAACAAAATGTTAGGTTAGAAAGGAAAGAAAACAAATAAACTCTGAAAGTGAGCAAGTCTAAATGCCACTACTATTGTTTCTACCAAATAATGGTTGTGTGCAGCTTGTCATGAATGCCACAACCAATGACAATCAAACTAGCTTCATGCTTTAAATTTGATGTTATAGTTAGAGAATAAAGATCTGGCCAAACTATTTAATCTTGGTAGATCAGTACTTAGGTAGAGAATAATAAGGTGCTCATCACTTTAATATAAGCCCTTGGAGGTTATAAGGTTAGAATTAGATAGTTTGCTTTTGTAAAATAAAAAGAAAGGAAAAGCGTTTGCTAGCTTAAATGCACCCATTAGGTGAAGATAAAATGAAATGATAAGTAAAGGGTAAGTAGAGAAAGGTTGCAGAAGTATGATGACTGATTGAACAAAATGTACATCTATCATGTTTTATTATATGTTTCTATGTCCATGATGCAATTACACAAAGCAAATAAAGGCCTACAAGATCAATTAATTAACTTCCCTCATCCTCATTCATCCCTATGTTTACTAATTTCCCCTTCCACCTTCATGCAGTTCATATTCATCCATTTTCTATAAAAAAAAACCCCTTTTCCTAAGGTCAAAATCCTTTTTGCCTAGAAAAAGTAAAAACCCCATGCTAAATCCCCTTTTACCGAAAAACCCACAAAAGGTTGTCTAGCATAAGTATTGAAATATATATTTGAAGGCAAATAACCCATTAAAAAGCATTATACTTGGTCTATTTTCCCTTTCTTCTCATTTCATATTAACACTAATTTAATGTATTAAATCCCTCAAAAATTCCTTTCCCATATATATTAAGTTCACTTATTAAAATACCTTAAACTCTTAGTTTTATTATAAAAACTATATATTTAATAAAACATCGCAGCGACGAATCACAAGCCTTTCAATGTGCATCCACCCTCCACCGTTGCGATCTCCAATACACAATGGGAACCCGGACCCCATGTGGTATTAAGTATGTTTTATTTTCACGTCGCGTCTGGCCCCTATCACATTCCTTTGTGATGGACCTTTCCTTCGTTAAATTGCAATCTCTCATATGTGATAGGAGCTTGGACCCGACGCTATTTATCTGCTCGCATTCATATTTTTTCAAATCCGCCATACCGTGTTTTTCGAAGGTTTTCTTCATTAAATTATTTATATGATTTAAACAAAAAAAATTGTTAATCTCAGTTTTAACCCATTAATAAAGCCATTTGCCACCATAATTAATCATTGGGACCCTCCACGCTGCTCTTTTGCTCCACCACTATCCGATCTAAGGCATTCAAATTCAACAATTCTAAGCATTTTCAGGTTCACTCTCTGTACGAGCATTACCCCCTTGAAAAGTGGTATTCATCTGACCTACCTTTGTTGTGTCATGCTCACGTTATTTTGGGTGAACCCTTCCAAAACCACCCGCGCCTCATAAAGCGGTGTGAAGAAAACCAAAACCACCTCCCAATAATGACAAAATGACCACTGTTCATTTGCCCCATATTTCAAAAAGAAATTCGTTTCTCTGTTTAAATGCAAAAATTATCATTTTGCCTTTGTTTCGCCTATTTTCAAAGTAAACCCTCCATAAGCCTCTACGCCCAATTAATCCATGGTTTTACCTTTTGATGCCCTCTAGACTCCTTCCAATATCCTTTTCAGCTCAATAAATCTATTGATGTCCTCTTGTGTCACCTAGGTTTTCTTAACAATTTTTGTGTTTTGCACGTAAAGACTTATATTCTAGGCTTACAAAGAAAAAACCTGCATATAGTTTGAAGATAAATCTAAAGGGATTTATTGTTGAAAAACATAGTAAAAACCTGAAGTTCACAGTAAAGGTCACTCAGCAGGTCAAAGGATATTTACAGAGTTAAAATAGTATTATATGAAAGATCAAATGAAGAAATTCACCAGCGTAAAGGATACAAACAGATAAGCAGCTTAAAGGGGCAAAATATCAAACAACAAAGCCGACACAACCTGAATAAAAGGGACAGCAAGAAGCAGTTCAATATTTTCCCCTATCTTCTTGTATGAAGATCTTTCCTTTCATAGAATAAACCTTAATCAGTTTTAGGATATTTTTTAGTTTCATTACTGTATAAATAACTCTCTTCTTGAGTTGTTATGGGTTCGAAGTTCAAGGTTTATTACTCATTGCTTGTAAAGTTTTGACTGTTCATTCTACTTTGAACCTGGTTTCACCTTTGAAGGAATGCTTTTGTAAACACTTGATGTACTCTGTCTTTCTGGAACCTTAATACAAAGCAGAGGATTCTGAATTTGGTTTTACACAGTTTGTGTTATCCTGTAAGTTTTTCTAGTTATCAATCATTATGTTTTTCTTGATATGCTTATGACTTACAGGGATATCTAGGTAGGAATAATTGTATCTCAATTACTTCCTATAAGCTCCTGAAGTGATCATATATTAAGAGAATGGATTAATGAACTGTCTATTTAGCTAATCCCCTCTAATAAATAAATCATCAACATCTTGTGTAAGCTTAAGTATACTGCCTTGAACCTTTGGAACGTAGTTTAGAAGGTTTTCACACTTATGTTTGTTCTGTTTTACAGTATGGAAACTGTGATAATAATATTATTTGTTGTCTTGTTCTCACCACTATTTTTGATCTATATCATTGTGTAAATCTTTATAGCAGCCCTTTGCTGAGATATTAATGTAACCCAAAGCATTAAGCATTTCAATTTTACATCTGTCTTCATTCGTTGGTTTTCCAAAGCTAAAACCAAAAACCCCTAAAACAATTATTTTAGATGCTCTGGCATTGGTAGCTGACCTACTACTATCTGAGAGGTACAACAGGTTCCTTGTGTATATACTCTTATTTTGACATTTCTTGATCCTTTTCTTCCTCCTCTTCCCAATCTATGTAAATTATTTTCTTCTCAGTACACTTACGACCTTTAGTGTATTTTATATCACAAGTGTAATATAAAACTTTTGCTCTTTTTTCTTCCAATGGTTGTGGTTTCAACCTTGTGGGTTGCGGAAGGCTAGGAGCAACAACACTTCCATCTTTATAGTTGTGAGTGGTAGGAATCCTTATTTCCATAATTTTTCTTTCAATTTTTCTTTCCAACCTGAATGCCTTCTCCAATGAATCGGGTTCCCAAAGAAGAACCTCATGTTGGATGTTATCCTTTAAAGTCCCTATGAAGAAATTAATCATATGCTCCTTTGGAATATCCTATACCCTTATATTCAATTTTTCCAAGTCCTCAATGTGCTCCACCATTGAACCCTTTTGTTTGATATTTATCAATTGGCTAAAGAAGGTGTTTCTCTTTGTATCCTCATAATGTGCTATCATTTCATCCATAAAAATTGACCAAGTGGCAATTATTTTACAAGAGAAAAGCCATCGATACCATAAAAACTAATTGGGATCTAAATATAAAGTTGCAGTGCGTACCTTTTATGTGCTTCGAACATTATGGAGATCAAAATATTGCTCCATCTGTAGTATCCATGTTACAGGATCCTTGTCATCCAACTTTCTCATATCAATCTTTGGAATATGTTGGGTCTCCAATCCAACGTTAGAATCTATGAAATCATGATTAACATTTCTTTTGTTCTCATCATGAATTTCCTCTTCTACCTTTTCGCCATTAGGAAGCATTTATTGTGGCAACTTTGCCAAACATCCCTTCAAACCTCCCATGTCTTTCTTAAAATATTCAATGTTTCCTTTCAATTTTGCTTCTAAACCATCCATCTTATATTCCATGCCATTCTTTAAACCATCCATCTTAGCTTCTGTTACTTTTTGTGAGTGTGAAATTTTTTGCACTTGGTCTTGTAATTTTGATATATCATGTTGCATTTCTTCCTCTTCTTCATGAGTCATAGTAGATATTTTGGGTTGCTTATTAGGTGTTTCCATTTTCTTTATTCATGGAACAAATTAATGATAATTATGCTTCACTATGCCCTTTGAATCACTTCAACTGATTTTTCAAACGAAACTTATGAAATTTTTTTTATTCTTTATTTTTTAATTTGTATTTTATTTTATTTTAGTTTTTCCTTTGTAGGATCTTGATATTGAATTTGTTATATCTATGTAATTTTGGATCTCAAAGGTTTGAAATTTTTTCATGTGGTAGCCCTCTTAGTCCTCTTTCTAACCCCACAAGTCTGGTCAGGATTGGATTCTCCAAGAAAGAGTTATGACCAATCTCCCATGATGACTTGATTATAGGCTAGTTTAGTATAGCGAAGTTGTACAAAGTGATATGTGTCACTATTTCAACCTTTGGCCCTCAAAACAATACCCAAATAACTAAATTTCGTCATTTTTCTGTCTCTTTTTACGAAATTTGAATTTGATGCTCAAAGAGAAATTTATGACAATTTTACCAAGGTCACCTGTTTGAGATGGAATTCGGGAACTTGTGAAAACCCTAACTTCCTTGGATCATATCTTCGAAAATATACCGAGATGAGATCTGAAATTATGACATAAGGTTCACCATGATTTCGGCCCATACTGTTTTTAATTTCAGCTTCTGAAAATTCATACAAAAAAAAATTATAGCGAACATTCCACTATGACCTTTTTGAGGTAGAGAAACTCTAGAATCCAAAACTCTCATACCAAATGTTATGCAACGAGCTCACAAAATAGAAGAAGAGATAGATCAACGACTTTAAAATTAGCCTCTTCAAGGGGGAAACCTCCTTACATTACACAAATGAACAATTATTGGATGATACAAATGACAAGACCTCCTTTCTATATATAGGAGTCTTAGGGGTCACAATATAATCAGAGCCTACTGATAAGCCCCAAAATTGGTAACTTGTTAGGCTCATTTGGACTAATCATCCTTGTTCAATCCTTGTTCAATCCTTCATTTTCCATATCTTATGCATTATTTTCAATTTGTTTATGTCATTTGTACGAATAAGGGTAGTCACTCTTCCTAGGTGGCTAGCACGTGCTCATTTCAGGTTTTTTTGACACATGTTGGAGAAAAACCGAGCAATAATGCGCTAGAAGAAAGCCAAGCCTGAGGTGAGGATTCGTAGGGGGGTTTTATATGGCATTAAATAACCCTTCCTCGGGATCTTCACCCCAAACTCCGAGCTCCAAAGGCCACCAAAACCAAATCTAGAAGGCAGCCAAACAGATTTTGAAAGGGATTGTCTAACTCACAGTTTGGACAACCGAGTTCCACAGATTGACGAGGCCAGCTAGGGCCCTCGTGATGTATAAATGTTGAGGCCACAGCCTTT